>VXAY01002479.1:774516-907855 GCA_013399855.1 Oxyruncus cristatus
GGGGGGGGAGGTTGGTTGTTCTTTTATGGGGTTGCTTTTTGTTTGTTTTTCTCTACTAGAGACCCCATTCTGACTAAGTTAATGGTCTATTTTAATTCAAGAAGTCATAACACACACACAAAAAACCTTGTATACCCTAACTCCTGATTTTTGCTTCGATTTCAAATAAAACTGTGAAGTGTACAAGAACAAGAGCATAGCAATTTTTAGGTAGGAACATATAAGTGTACCTAGTACTGTATTTTACATACAGAAGTACCTTGTGAAATATCAGGTTTAAGCTCTCCCGTGTATTGCCATGTTTTTGTATTTAATTGATTCATATTTAATATCAACCAAGTTCTCAAACAATTTTTCAACTACCATAGTACACCAAATCACTTTACCAAGAATGTTCCTGGATTTGACCTATTATGAACATATCCAAGATGACGTTTGCAATAAAAATTTAGAAAAATCAGCCGAACTACAAAAGTATTCTCATACAATTGAAGTACTCTGACTTCTACAGTCTTTGAAGCAGCTCAAAATAAAATAAAAAAGAAAACTTAAAACAAGGGACCAGTAACAGATACATATAACGTTGATCTAATTGTAAAATATTGCATCTTAATAAAATCATTTGTGTTACACATACTGTATCCTTTACATTTGGAGATGTCTTCATGACTGTATCTTCTACTATTCTGAGAAACATCTGGTAAATAATTAACTACTAACTCAAAATTAAGAACAGTGTGAAAGATGAAATTTACAGAAAATAGAGGTGGTGGTAGTAGTAATCAGTGCATAACATATATTTTGCAATTCCATTACTATTAGGGATTGTTTATAAGAAAATGAAGGATTGGTAAGGTCATGGTTTGGTTATGCAAATTAATGAGTTAAACGATTAGATTAATAGGCAGTGTTCCCAGCACACTAACAATGGGGTTCTTTTCCTGTTTCGTACAGGCAATTCTAGTGGGTTTCTGGGGCTAGAGGGGTGGCTTCTCTTAGAAGCTGCTGGAAGCTGCCCCTGTCCGGTGGAGCCAATGCCAGCCAGTTCCAGGAAGGACTTCCTTCCACTGGCCGAGCCAATCAGGAGTGATAGTAACGTATTTAAGAGCAGAAGGTTGTGGCACAGTGAGAATTCCAGACAGGGAAGAGCAGAGTGAGAACATGGGAACAACAAGGCAGACACCAGGTCAGTGCAGAAGGAGGGGCAGGATGTGCTCCAGGCTCCAGAGCTGAGGCCCTGCAGCCCGTGGGGGAGCATCGGGGTGCAGAGACCACCCTACAGCCCATGGAGGAGCCATGCTGGACCAGATGGATGCCTGAAGGAGGCTGTGACCCCATGGGAGGCCCAAGATGCAGCAGGGTCCTGCTGGGGACCTGCAACCCATGGAGAGGGAAGCCCATGTTGGAGCAGGTCTTTCCCGGGTAGGACTTATGGCCCTGTGGGGGACCCACGCCAGCACAGCTCATCCGTGAGGGACTCACCCCATGGAGGAGTGACCCACGGGACAGCAGTTTGGGAAGAGCTGCAGCCTGAGGGATGGACTCTCGTTGGAGAGGTCCATCAAGGACTGTCTCCCCTGGGAGGGAGCCCATGGAAGCAGGGGAAGGACTCCTCTCCCTGAGCAGCAGCAGAAACAACAACTGACTGTAACCCCCATTCCCCTTCCCCCTGCACTGCTGTGGGAGAGGAGGGAGAACATGGAAGGAAGGAGGGGTGGGGGGAAGGTGTTTTTAAGATAATTTTGCTTCTCACTCTTTTGCTCTGGTCCTGTCAGCAATAAATTTAAGTAATATCCCCTCTTTGAGTATGTTTTGTCCATGATGGTGATCAGTAAGTGACCTCTCCCAGCTCTCAACTCATGAATCCTTTGTGGGGAGGGGGAGTTTTCTCTCCTCTGCCTAGTTGCATTTAGTGGGTACCTGGCATCCAGCCAGGGTCAACCCACTAGAGCAATGCACAAAATAAATCTGAAGGCAAAATTTAAAAGAACTTCTTGTGCTCAACCTCACAGCCATGAAGAGAAAGAGGCCAATCAGAGAACGAAAATGCGAAGTTGAACAGTCAAATGACTATTTGTCACAGTAAACTATAGGCACAAACAAACCTAAAAGATCAAAACAAGAATTTTGGTTTTGTCAGTCTTTTAGACCATTAAGATATTCACTAATGTTCAGTGGGATGTAGAGAAGAAAAATCAGAATTGTTGAATGCCCTTACAGACACTTTGATGTTATCACTGACTATTAATGATTTAAAGGCAAATTATAAGGTTTCTGATGTAACACAAAATAAGCCATGTAAACCAATTCTCAAATATTTGCTTCTTTAGGAGCTTTATTTGTTTCTAGATTACAGCTCCCTATTTTTCAAAAAATAAAAAAAGTAATTATTTAATCCAAATTGTCCAAAAATCCCTCTTAGGCAAACGAAACCCCAAACAGCTTGCTGTCGATGAGAGTATCAGTAACAGGGTGTAAGAGATTGCTTACCAACAGGTTTTTCACACACAAGGCCATCTGCCATTGCAGTGCAGGGATTTGCTTTCAGACCTGCCACCTCTGCTCTCTCCAGATAGGCACAGAAGCCGGAGTCATTTGGCTCTCCAGGAAGCCACTGCAGGGTTGTATTTGTAAAAGGAGACATGTCATCCCAGCCCCAGTAGGAGATGTTGATCTTGCGTAAACCTACCCAAGGTGAAATTTTCTATGAATGAGAATGAAACAAATGAGAGAGAATTATTTAAAGTGCCTTTTGTTTTGTTGTCTTAAAACATTTCAAAGAACAGCTCAACAGCAACAACTTCACGTTTTCAGAACTCATCAAGTTCTTATCTCACTTTATCATCACATCCATACAGTTTTTATCTTACTTGTTCTATGTTGTTGAACATCTCCCTCCTCCCTCCCCAAAAAATCCAACAAAAACTCCACCCACTATATGCTTTTCTTCTACTAAAAATCTGTGTTCTGTTCAAATTCTGATTACTATTATTTGATACAAGTCAAAGGGTCATAATGAAACTGTTTGGTTATTTTCCAGTGGCTACTATACTGATTACTAATTGCTAGGCCAATGTGGATATTAAAATACACATAAGTTAACAGCAATTCAGAAAAATCAAAGTTTGGGAAAAGAATAGTTTAATATTCCATCTTCTAAAGTCTGTATTGCTAATACTAACTAGGCAATTCAGAGACAGAGATGAAAGTGGCACATTTACAACTCCAATGCCATTAAATACACATTGAATACACTTTTATTTATTATTAAATTACAAGTTAGAGAAAATAGTCTAGAAAACATTAAAAGCATTAATTCTTACCAAAAATATTTACAATGCATCAGTAAAATTACATCACAAATTCTACTATTTTTTTATCATTTCATCTTTATACAATTACCAAAAGGAAAAACAGATTTTAAGGAATAAAGGCCTTTGCTTGTTCCAGGACAAATTTACATAAACTACTTGCCCCCATCACTGTAAAATCTCAAGACACCAAAATCAAATACATTTCCACCAGTAATCTCTGTGCTGGCAGTTTTTATTAACCCCAGTTTAAACACAGGGAAGTGAGATAGAGAGAGACAATGGGGCTGTGACAGGTATGTGATGGCAGGTAAATACCAGAATGCCAAAACACAGCTGTCTGCACCAGGCAGAGAATAGACATTGTCAGTTCCAAAGCAGATATATTGATCTGATCGTGAATTAGGTTCTCCACTGATTTAATTTACAGGCCAAGGTAAGTAAAACACTATAATATACCGAAAGGGGAATTGCCATGGTTCAAGATCTACGTGCTATTTCACAAGTGAACCAAGAGTTACTGCCTTTCTCTACCAGAGGGATCTTTCATCTTTGATCTCACATCTTTCTTTGGCCACTCAGGTTTAACGCATGTCTAAAAGGAAAATAAATAAAAATCTTTCAGCACTCTTAATTCTACATCCAGTCAGAGGAATGCTCTAATTTTCTTTCCCTGCTGCCTTGTTAGAGCAAATTGAAATGTGAAGGATCATTAATTTTTGCTTCAAAAATACTAATGTGTAAATATCTTTTTTAAAAATCAGTAGATAGATAATCAGTATTCCTGACCTTCCTAAAATTTACCCCCTAAGCTCTCTTCTTCTTCTGTACTATCAGCGGAGATCACGATCAAACAAAAATTGCCATAGCAACACTAAGAGAAGCAAGAAAACACTTAAATAAACCAGAAAACTATTAAGAAATGTTCCATTCCATAAGCAGTGATACACTCTTCTCTTGAACAGGAACAAGAACATCCAGCAAATATGCCACTGCCCATTCTTGTGTCTTACTTCTATGTCATAACTTCATTGCTACCCCAGGCGACCAACTTTCCAGGTGCCTGTAAGAGCTCCCATATTCTGAATACCAGAAAGGACATGATGCAAACAGTCAAAGTGCAACTTGGGCATCTGGAAAATGGTAGATAACACATCTGTTGTCTTATTTGTTCTTGAGTTGCCTAGATTGCTGTCTATGTACATGGTCCATGTGCCTCAGAAAACCTTAGACATCTATGCATATATCTAGACATTTCTCTGTAGAATGCTCTGTGTGCGCACCAAGCACGTCTAAAAAAATGTCAGGATCTTAGGCAGGATAAATTGCTGACAAACACAGACCTAAACCAACCCTACATGCCTACTTTGGGATCAAGGGATTCCAGCCAAGAGAACCTTCAACATATTACTGACTGTTTCAATTGCACTGCCAAATAATTTGGCCTCAGCATCAGTATATAAAAAACAGAGATCCTATTCCAGCTATGGTGAAACGCATGTTAGGCTGATAATGAAAACTGACAGTGCAGCAGTGACACTGGAGATAAATTCTCCTGTTTGAGTAAGAGACTGTCTTGGAAACCCTTTAAGGATGACAAAGTCCCAGGGAGAATCGTGAAAGCCAAAGCAGCCACAGGAGATAAAAGCAGCGGCGTTCCTGCAATGGAAGATTTCTATCAAAGCAACACATACCATGGTCATAATCACTCTTAATAGCTGTACTCTCTGGACAGCTTATAGTCATCATGTCAGGCATCTCAAATTCCATATGTACCATCCTTGGCTCTTTGCTGGTACAGGACATCAAAATACAGACGAGAACGCTGATGAGTGTGCTACCAAATACGTGCCATCAGAGCTCTGACCTTGCAGGCTCACTTATGCTGCTCTGGGCTTGCCAAAAACAGATTATCCAAGTAAAGCCTCCCAAATGCTCCAATGATGTGCTAAACCTGCATATTCAATTACGCAGCATCCATTCCATGATGTGGTGGGCCACAGGTAAAGACTGCTGGCAACAGCAGAGATTGTGTGTTGGTATCAGCAAAGTTTAGCAGCAAAAATTACTGCTGCTCCACTACACAAAAGCAAACAGGAAAAATCCAACTGTGAAGAGAGAATTCATGAAGTCCCACATACGACACCTGAAGCCACCAGGGCTCTGTGAAAATCAAACTAATTTCTTCAAAAAAAAAAAAGCATAAATCTACTATAAGTTATCTCTCAAACTGATGAAACATTCACTCATAATAGCTGGGAGTCTCAAAGTTCTTGAAGCAACTGAGGGACTTCAAAGGTGTCGAATGAGAATACCAATCCAGCTTCTTCTTCAGGCTTAAGAAATATTGAGAGTTGAACATCCTTTACTTGAACCGTACGGTTGTTTCATTTAATGCAAAATGAATGTGGGAAACTGATTCCTTTATTTTGATATCTTGCCAAAGATGCTTCTGAAGAGGATCAGACAGGAAGGAAATGAGATTGCCAGTTCTCTGTACCCAGAACTTGCTGATGCAGGATTCTAGTTCATGGGCCTCTTGAAAAAATATTTGCTATCAAACCAGGTGGGTGAAAAGTACACTACAAATCAATGCTTCACAAAAACACTTGCAGACAGAAAATCAGCCCCAAATGTGCCTATTTTTTTTCTTCTCAAGTATACCAGCTTTACTGGAAGTTCAGGCAACCTGTATTCAACAAACAAGTAGGACGAAAGCTACTCCTCAGAGAGACTGAAGACTTGTTCTTTCTTTCTTTCTATCTAGGTACATTTATAAAAACTCCCTTTATACATAATTTACTATTCATGTTAAAGCAACAACAACCACAACCACACTTACTCAAAAAAAAAAAAGTTATCATTAAAAAAAACAAAGGAAAATAAAAAGAAAAAGAGGAGAAAGGAAAAACACAGAGAAGCAAAATTTTACAGTGAAACAAAGCAATGTAATACACAGCAGGTGATAAATCCATCTTGGAAAAAGTTGTAATGGGTCTTACTAATGTTGCAGTGGAGAATATAATCAAATATACCATGAGAAATATTCCATAGCTTTATTCCACTACACTATTGAAAATTTAGAATTATCTCTAGAATATGTTTGTGCTCCTATCCGTATATTTCTAGGTTGTTTTTTAGAAGCCATAACCCATCTTGGAAGCTATATATTTGTGTTTGAAATACAGCTAGTCACAGTTTATCTGTTTTCATAGAACAATCTTTTATAACATTGATAACAAGTTCGCAAAAAAACTTTAAGTGAGAAATGAACATTACGAAAGATTTCAGAATTATTTAATTCTGAGAAAAATTGCTGGGCAAGGATTTATTTTCATCTGACAGAGGAGTAAAATTGCAATCATACAATGCATACCAATAGAACATCATTCTGTACTCTCCTCGACAGCCCTACTGAACTGAACATAAGGTCAGCTTTTAGCCATCACAGGAATTTGTTAAACGCTGATGACTAATAACTTCAAAAATATTATTCAATGTCTTATTCTAAATTACATATTTGTAATTTTCTTTTAAATAGTAATTATGGAACTATGATAGAAAGCAAAAATGTGTAATCTTAACTAGAGACCTGATATTTAATGTTAAATCTACTGTTTACTCAGAGAATTTAAATCAGATAAAGTTGCCTTGAGATCTATAGAGAATGGAATCATTTGTAGTCATGACACATTTTTTTCAGGTACTACTGCTGCTTCAGCACTAATCTAATGAGGGCTGAATAATTTGCAGATGAGTGAAGTGAGCAAGTGTACCCTTACTGAATAGCCAATTGCCACTGAGGCTCGAAAACCTTCTCTGTTTAGATTTGCTCTTAACTACTTAGGAATTACATATCTCTTTCAAAAAATTATCTCCACATTTACTTAAATTCCTTTTATTTTGGATTTTAAAATGTCCTGGAAGTGTATGACAATTCTGTCTCATTTTCTCTTATGCGCCTCACAACACGTTATTAACACAACAAACTTGTCAAGAATTGTTCAAACTCCTTGATTTCTAGTTACATTGTTATTCTAGGATGAAACACAAAGTTAAACTTTGTTAAAATACAGTGGCCTCTTGGTACTGATATTTCTACAAAATTCACAGGCCAGAGAAGGGCTTGCAGTTAGTTTTCCTCTTTTGTGCATCACTATGAACAAAAAACCTGCTTCCTGCAAATAGCAACTACACGAAGAGAAATAATGCATCCCATGTACAGCCACATGGGTTGGTTTCCATTCTTGAACCATGCACCAATTCTGACCATGATAGATACCGGCACATTTCATATTTCGTAAATATTTACCCAGTGAATGACACATTTTAGGCAGTGGGAGCAAAGTTCCTGATTTTTAAGGGTTTCAGTATCTATTAGACACATATGATGAAATCTAGATGAAATTAGTAGTAGGTGGTCATGCATTAGGTCATGGGAACACCTAGTACTAATTTTTAACTAACTTTTTTTAACAAGTTCTGTAGTGCCATTGATTAGAAAGAAAAAAAAAAAGTACAATCTGGCAAACTGAAAAAACTAGAACTCCCCAATTTCCATCTACAAAGATTATAGCTGGTATTCCAGTGGGACTTTGGATGCCTGGGAAGAGAACCAAAATTTTTTAACAAAAGTTGTCCCCTATAGGGAAGAAAACCCAAGAAGAAACCAAAGTGAGTTGAGCTTCACTTCCTGAACGTAGGAAGACAGTTAAACTAGAGGTGAGCTAATGGACACTCGATGGAGACAAAGTGCTGAAAGAATTTATTAGACTTCCAAAACCACAATAGGAAAGTGGGACTGCTAGAAATTGTAATAAAGAGCGGAATTCAGAAAAAAAAAGTAGATGTCAGCTTCACCACAACCACACATATGATAAAACCACAAAAACATACAGCCCTCTGAGAATACTTTGAACTAACAAGGAATAACATTGCTAGGCAAAGCTCACTAATTAACTGCAACCTGAACTCAAGTGTAATTTATAAAAAGATGTTTAGCCTTGTGAGCAGTGAGTCAAAGAAAAAGTTGCAAACAGTTTACATAATGAAAGGCATTGTGTAAAACTCTTCTCTTCTTTGTTTATGCTTACTACACCAAAACTAAATCTTCTCAGAATTTATTGCATGCTAACAAGAAAATTATTATTTTTAGTTAAATCCCACAGTTGCAAGCAAACTCCCAAGAGAGCTAATTGCACTTTTAAATGAATATACAACATTTGAATATTAGCAGGAACAGTTAATTAACCTCATATTGCTGTTTAATCTACTTTGCAGAAAACTTCAAATCTTCCCTTTCATAACATTTTGCTTACTAGGTCAAAAAAAAAAGCATATAAGAAAAAAATGTCAAGTGTCATTTTGCTTCAGTGTGGTAATCTGCAGTCTATCCACTATGTTTACTTTGGCATTCTCTTAAAGAATTTAATTTATTTTTAATGAAAAATACAAACTAGACTTTAAAACTACCAGTGGTAGTTTCAGAATACACCTGCAAAATCAACAGTGATTTCATACAACAAAGATCTTCGTTTTTTTCCCCTTCTTTAGTACCAAATGAACCTTCTCCTTACCCTTTAAAAGGAGGCAACCTATGGATTTAAATTAGGGATTAGGAGAAGTTTATACACAGTGAGGTCTGGACGGAGTGTGGAGACAACAGTAGCCTCCTCCCGCTGAATCTTTCCAAAGCATCAACGTATTGTTCTAAACATGATAAAGAAATTGTCCTAAATTTGTGCCAGAACAAAGACTTTGTGTGTTAGGAAACAATCTACAAAGTCACACAATGTGTGAACAGTAAAGGCTTCTGAAGTCCTTCCAGGCTGCAGTATTTCCTATTTTAATAGTTTGTTAAATACACAATAGTTATTTTCAGTTTCTCAATATAAGAATACCAAATAACATAGATATAAAATCAGGATCATATTCTTATTTCCAAATGTTGCTCTGACAAATTCATTAATCCTGAAAACTTGTGAAACCTTTCTTTTTTCAGGCTAAAGGTTTTAAAGCCTTTGATATTAACCACACAGGTCAAACTCTGCTACAGAAAAAAGAGATTAAAGATTTGGTGTTCACCTTCCAGCTGCTCTGACTACATTTGTGAACTCCACACAACCACCTGTTACGGAAATAAGACATCTAAAATGAAATCTCACTCCTTAAATCATTATGATTGCAGTTTGAGAGGAAAAGGCAGACAAAAGAAGATCAAGAAGTTTCAGAGAGCCTCTGTCACACCTGATAACACATTTAGGCTGTCACACACTGAATAAATGCAACTGGACGGACAGATACGAATGAAAGAAATTGGAGTTTTTCGTGACTGCCACTGAAAACACTTGGATAAGTCATGTTAGCATTTCATTAGAGTTTCTGATAGCTAAATGATTGTTTAACCCAAGATATACTTTTAAAGTGTATACATTTCTCTACAGTTGCATAAACTGTGTTTGAGGTATCTCAAATTTACATCACCACATTGGCTCAGGACATACTTCATTTAAATAAAGATACGCTCAGTGGGATGTCACCTTGTAGAAATTCTAAGCTTTGAAATGTAAGAAAAATCTTGCTTCCAAACACTAAAAAAAGCTATTTCTCATCTACACCTCAAGCCAGCCAGGCAATATCAGTCATATTAATACTCTATCATACATTATTAGATTTGAAGGCCCCACATGCAGTATTTTAATAGGAATTCAGGGAGAAAAAAAATTAAAAAAAAAGCAGCAAACTAAATATTTATAGCAATCGTGTTGCCAACATGGTTTTGTTGTTTTGGTTTCAGTTATATTTTCAACATTAACTTGCATCAAAGATTGGACAGACAGAATGTGTTTCAAGGCTGCACTAAGTACAGTATCAGGGAAGAACTTTTTACATAGAATTACTTCTCTCTCTCTCTCTCGTTTATTAACAAATAATAAAAATTACATATCTTTCTACTAAAAAAAAAAAGATTTGCTCTTTAGAAACCTCAAGTACTTAACCAATGTTTGTATCTGCTTTTTAAAATGGAATGTTAAAAGGGATAATTAGAGAATATTTTGTTTCACAATATATGCCCCTAAACCTTTGCTTTCAGATTCAGTAAGACAATCCTTAACTGTTTTTTCCTTCATATGCTTCTCAATTCATCTGCAGCATAACAACTTTGTAAATCACATACTAGTTTTGATATAAGCTTTAATTATTATTCACAATTATCTTTCATTTTCCTGTAACTGTAAAATCCTAAAGTACCAAAAATTTGAGGATTTTACAAAACAAAATACACACTTCCAAAAATGCCCTTTGCTAAGAAGAACTGATTTGCTTGTAATGGAATCTTACTCTGCTAAGACATCTCATCTGAGAGTACACTGTTGGGTTTGACATTTTTTAGCACACTGTTATTTCATATACTTACACCAATTACGTTTAAAAACAGCATCAAGAATTTGAATATTAAACTGCTAAAACACTGAACCTGACGACCCAGGAACAGGTAATTAATATTCTCTTCTCTTGTCCCACAGTTAACCAAATTAATATGGATCACTTTTCCAAGGAATATTCTGATGGTAGCTTGCTGTATTTGCCAGAGGCATGGAAGAGTTTTCAGCCCACTCTCTCCCTCACCTTTATCAGAGAAACCTAATTAGCTCCTGCTAATTCCACTGCTAATGTGCAGAGAATTTCTACATGCTTCACATACCAGTACAGCTTCTCTGTGACCCCTTGATCCCAAATGCCAGTCACGTGGGCTTTTCTGGAGAAGTTTACATCTTTAGTACCTCACTGTCCTCGACTGCTTGCAGCCTAGCTATTCACCACCCAAAAACAATCCTCTGAGCAGTTGTATGGATACTGGTGTGAAAAGTCAGGTTTTCTCTGTTAGTGAAGAGTATTTTGATTCCTCCTGTCACAGTGTATTAAGGGCTGGGATTTCCGAGAATTCATGGTAAAACCACAGCTGGCAACTAAGTACCACTCAGACACTTGCTGACCTCGCCCCAACTCTGTCCGGAACCAGAAAGAAAAAGTAAGTCTCATGGTTTAACACCTGTTTAACAATTGAAACAAAATATTACAATAATAATATTATATATTATGTAATGAAATCAAGAGAGGAATAAAACCCAAGTGAAACACCTCCTGGGTTTGCCCATGGGGATGTTGGGAGAGACAGTGTCAAAAGCCTTGCTGAGTCCAGGTAGACAATTTCCACTGCTCTTCGCTCATCTATCAAGGTAACTCTTTCATCCTACAAGGTAACCGGACTTGTCAAGCTTTAGTGAAGCCACGCTGGCTACTCCTGATCACCTACTTGTCATCCATATGGATATTGATGGCCTCCAGAATCAAGCGCTCCCATCACCTTTCCAGGGATTAAGGTGAGACTGACTGTCTGGTAGTTCCCTGGGTCCTCTTTCTTGCCCTTTTTGAAGACCAGGGTGATATTTGCTTTTTCCCACTCATCAAGCACCTCTCTTGAACAGCATTATTCTCGTTCTAAATCCAACACACAGCACTGTACCAGCCATCAAAAAGAAAATTAACTCTATCACAGCTGAAACCAGGACACCAAAAGTGATCCAGTCATTCTTTTGAGCAAATATTCTGTCACAGGTGAGCAGTAAATTTTAACATTTAAATCAGGTAAGGAGAAACACTTGGGAACTGCTGTGTCATTGGCTTTAAACACATGATTTGCTTAATACTTACATATCACTGATACCAGTCTTTAACACCACCTTACATTTCTTTGAAGGCATAAACTTTCCTGCCTTTGGACAAAAGCCTAAAACAGATTTCTCCAGGCAAATTTACTTCACATAAGCATCAATTACAGTTACTCAAGTTACCTGAAGTGTATACTTCTGTATTTCATCCAGAACAAATTCCACTTCTTTTGAGGTTGTTAATGAGGCAAGATTTCCACTTAAATTGTAGCAATAGAGCTTAGCATTGTCATAGCTTTCACGACTGGAATTTATGTGGAGGCAGGCGTCTCCAATATGACTCCATCTTTCTCCACACAGATGAGCTAGTGCAAAAAGCATATGATAAAAGCTGATCTGAAAAAACTTTCAAAAAACCCAAGGGAGTCTGAATTTTAACTTCAAGAGATAATAAATCAAAATACATCCCACACTCAGTTTTCCTTTTCATGTCACATAAATTCTGAAATACCAAGTAGCATCATACATATTAGTGTATTTTTATGGAAAGAAACTCCTAATTACTTTTTATGTTTTTAAAAGACAAATGCTAAGTCTCAGCACAACGATATTCTTTTGTCAATATTTCTTCCGTGCTCAGAATCGAGATTAGATTATGTACATAATTAATAGTCCCTTTACATCAGTTTTATTAAAATTAAGAGATCACTACTTTACCCTGATACTTTACCTTTATCATCCTATCTCTGCATTTATATTTGCCTAGATATAAATGCAATTAGAATGATAGGAAAGTCTGATAACATCTTGAGAACATTTCCTCTTCAACATTTTACAGCTTTATTCACAATCAGTAACTATTAAAAGATAAGTAAGTAATTTGGAGCAACTGTTATAGTCAGTCTTGACAAAGAATGCACAAATTCAGTTCTAAACTGCACAGAATAAACTGATTCAAATTATTTAATGAATAATCTCTGTGGAAAAAAATGTGTTCATTAATTTCATCTGGACGTAAAGATCAAATGGAAAAGGTTCTGACATCTAAATTCATATGCGTAGTTATGAATATAAATTACAAAATAAATACTGTTTCAGAATGTTAACAGTCACCTTCTGAGAATATTTCATATTAGCATTTTAATATTCACTGCTTTCATAGTAGTACCAACATTAGACAATCAAGAAACCAGATCTTGGGCCCTATCTGCACAGAAAAATTGAAGTATAACTGAATTACTATTTATAAATTAAAACCAGCTAGCAAAAGTAACAGTGTCAGTGCATATGTAACAGTAAAACACTAAGTTTGGCAATTCAGCTCTGCACTCAGTGGTCCCCACAGGCTGGAGCTTCTCACTGGCTTGTGTAGAGGCACATGCCATTATGCCTTGGCTAATGCTATTATCCCTCCTAACCAGATTAAAGGTAGCACTGATACCCCAAACAGTGCTATAATTACATCTGTGTTCACCTGTACAGGCACAGACAGACAAGGAGAGTCACAACGAATAAAACAAATCCAGGTCTACTCATTGAACCAACATTCTTTGGCAACAGCAGACGAGGTTTATTCAGTTTTGAAATCGACTCTGAAGAGCAGAGTGGCCGCCCCACAGCCCTTACCAGGTAGTGCCTGGCACTCCTGCTGCCTCTGGTCCCACTGGCAGTTCAGGTGCAGGGAGCAGCTCTTGCAGCTGGTCAGTTTATTGCAGATCTGTTCATTTCTCACATGACATTTGGTGTAGTTTTTAACCGACTATAAAAACAAAACGGACAAAACAGCATCTCAAGCATATGTCAAACTATTAAAAAGGCAGAAGTCAAAACCGAAATACAGAGCAGGTGGATCCCCCCCAGAAAATCATGGCCACCTAAAAGCCAGGCTGAATTTAAGCTCTTTGTCCAGATTCCTTTAGCAGTTGCTGAAAGCAAAAAATGCATCTCTAGAGCACAAATTACCCCAACTGTTCGACAAAGTATGAGTGTCAAACAGTACTTTGAAGAGGTCAATTCCCTGTACAGAGACCAGGAGGAGCTTAAACAACTAAACTAAATCTCTATTTCTTAGGTAATTAAGGGTTATACTCTCACTAAATTATTTCATCCTGTGCAGGTTAAAGCAAGCATAATAGTCAAACAGAAATTAAAAAACGGCACAAGGTGCAAGATAATTACATACCATTCACCAAAGATGCAAGAATATGCTCTACACATGACATAAAACCAGGGATAACATAACTTTGTTACCTCAGTATACAAGAAAAGCAGTAACACTGAAGGAATTATTATTTCAGGGAGTTTTGTTCGGTTTGGTTGGGTTTTTTCTTTTTTTCCTGAAAACTGAAGTCTCCCTTTCCAAGTTAGGCATTTTGGATACAAATCTTTCTTCCCTCTGCATAGGACTTTTAATTAAGACATAATATTGCTATTGTACCTAATGAACTGTCCTAAATCCTCAGCCAGTGCGTCAGCTCATCCATAAGTCTGCCTCTACCAACTTAATTTCACAGTAATAATTAGAAGTAAGTCCTAATGCAAGACAGCTTTATACTCACGGAACCACAGAGTGGTTGAGATTGGAAGGGACCTCTGGAGGTCCTTCTTGTCATACCCTCACAACTCGTCTCTCTCTAGTAACAAAAGATTCAATTAATACATAGCAGCAAAAACAGATTTTTTTTCCATGGAATAGCAAGTGCATGATTTACCAAAAATTTTGGTTGCTTTCCATTTTAATAGTCTCCTGGAGTATGATTAAACACCATATAAAGGGACAGTATGACAGTAAGTTACACAGTTGCTGGTACTGGAATATGGGCACTGATAGGAAAGGCTGGAGACAAAAAGTCTCCTTTTATTTTTATTTTTTTTTCAAAGTCCTGAAATAATGCAATTGTTATAATGGATTCTCAATTTCACACAGAACCAGCTCCATTCCTGGTGAAGAACACTGCTGTTTGGGGACTTTCTTGTATTTTACTTTTTTGCCTTTATTGGATCAGATGCTCACCAGGAAGCTTATTATAATAGGTACTCACTATTTGTCTGTCCTATAAAAATGGCTACTGTGAGGCAAAAAGAACCAGAGAAGCAGTTCTAGTAGAAGGCATCTACACCACAGTATGAAACAGAGCCAAAGACAACGCCATCAAGTAACACAATGTCTATCCAGGCCAATAAATGCATACAGACACGAAAGCACAAAAAACCTTTGCTACAAACCCACATTCAGTTCCACTCCATCATGAAGCACACTCGCAAAACGGCCTGAGAGATGCTTTGAAGTGAATTTTAGAGCGTAAGTAACCATCATCTGCTCACCTACGATATCTCAGCTAATACTCACTTTTAACACTTCATAATGACATGCCCTTAAGTACTCAGATTTTTTTTTTAAATTAGATACTCTTCAGTGGTATTACACACAGATTACAGTTTTCCAACCAAACCAAGATATTTGTTCTATTACTTTCTAATCATGAAGCTTGTCGTGTGCTGGTTATTTAATGTTTAAAATAAAATTCAAAGTACTAGTGACTATCCTATAATAATGTTCTTTGTTGTATTCCCTTATTCCCAGCACTTATTTCCCTTAAATCCAATTTAAACATTGCTTGCCCAAAAAATCTCATTAGTTCAATGTAGATGTGAATCCAATAGGTACTTCATATTAACACAATATTAAGGTTATAACTTAAGCTACCAAACCCAATGAAATTCAAAAAGATGACAGCCCATCTGTTACAGAAGTGCTATATTGCTGTAGGATATTCATAATGTTTACACACCAAAATGAGTAAACAATGTTATTTATAAAGCTTCCCTCTTATATCTGATTTACTTAAACGTTTTAAGTACTGACCCTGATATGGTGGTATATAGACAGACTTAGGGACTGCAGTGATTTTCTGAATATTTACTGCAGAATGAAAATACTACAGGAGTTTATCTTAAAATTTCAGAAATTGCTATTCAATTACATACCTCTTTCCTCCCCCTGGACTTTTCAGGTTAACAGTATAACCTTGTCTAGTTTGTCTAGTCCGACCGCAAATTATTAACTTGTAGATTTGTACTGTTGCCCTGAAACTACTCCCAAAACTTGCTACTGGGTACTCCTTAGTAATAAATTTGATTCCATTCATATTTCCTTCTACTACTTTCTACATTTCCTCTTAACTATTCTTTGAATTCCTCAAGTGTAGGCAGATTGCTGTAATTATTATTATTTGTGGTAGTGTATCTCCCATCATGAAAGAGGGCAATAACTTTCTGGAAGCGATGCAAGCATTACAAAAAGAAAATGATTCTTGCCTTTAAGGCACTGTTTATAAATATTTAACAACTTAGGACTACAGTTCTCTCTGAAGCATCCTCTAGGATCCCATATCCCTAAGGAGGATGTTCTTCATTATACCCTTTGTGGGTTCAACAATGTTTAGTTATTGTTGCCACACTCAGGTATCTAACACCTTTAAATCACATACCAATTTGTGTTGTAGTTAGGTGACTGACATCAGCTGGGGCTTTACCATATTGCACGTGTGGAGACCAACACAAAGAAATTCAGAGACTGCTGCTGGAGGTAAGGGTGTGGTTGGTCTCAGAGAAGAAACATGTTCCTGTTGTAGGAACATGCCCCCTTCTGAAGGCTTTTGAAAGCAATAAGGCTTTCAAAAATTTAATACAGGGTAGATGCAGAAACACTTCAGCTGTGCCTCTTCCCACCAAAGTCTCTCAAAACAAGACAAATCACTAGTACTCCACTTGAAAAGACATCAGAGCCCATGCTCTGACCAAAAAAGTATTATTTGTATGTGTTACTGCCTGGTGTTCTTGAGTCCACTTAAGTGTTCTCCTTTTACTCTGCCTTCCCATATGTTTGTTTCAGTAAAAGAGCTGATACTATAAAAAGCTTAATGTGAAGAGTCAGAATAAAAACTGAAATTTTATAAGTGGGGTTTTCCAATTTATTTGCAAACACTTCTATGGTTTTGAAGTGAAAACATTTTCTCTCAACACTTTCCAAGTAAAGTTTAGTATTATATTACTGTTGCAGTTTCAAGCCTGCAAAACATTTCCTTAAGTAATTAAGGGGATAAGTTACTTTATTTGCATTTTTTTAGTGTGGGCAGTTAACATTCCTATAAACTGAAGGATTACAGGCCAACAGTGTAGACAACCAGTGGAGCACATTGTTACAGCTAACCCATCTCCACTGATTACTTCAGTTTTTACTGTAGAGGAGCAAGACAATGGAAGGGGAGAAGGAAGACATTCTTTATTAATTCCTGAAGTGCACGCCTCAGGACTGCTGTTTGCACCTGGAGTTTGGCGTAGAAATGGGAAGAGTTATTTTGAGGGTATAAAGAATGAAAACCAATTTCTTTTTGTAACCAGTGCAAACATTTCCAGTTGTTTTCCCAAAGAAAAGGGTGAGGAAGGAGACAAAGAAGCGGGTTAGGGAAAGAAAAAAAAAAAAAAAAAAGGTAAAATAAAAGACAGAAAAGGGAAAACCTTTAAAGTTCTTTCACATCATAAATATCAAAAAGAAGTCAAGATATCACCCAGTAACAACTTACATGTGCACAAGATAAATATTTTTATATTATTCAGCCTGTAAGTCTGTCAGCACTTGAGCCAATCAGAACTAAAAGTGGCATGGTACATGCCCAAACTCAGCTCATCATCTCTTGCTTAAGAACAGTTTAAGGAAGGCTGGCAAGCAAAAAGCATTCCTCTATTTTCAGGATTTCAATGCAATCACAATTATCAAATGGGCCTACATATGCCTGAAAAAAAAACAAAACAGCTTTATGGCCAGAATGTGGACTTCATATATTGCCATCCTTAAAAAAGACTACTCAGTATATTGGGGCTCTCTGCCACTTTATCAACTACTATTTGGTTCTGTTTCTGAAGAGGGAGAAAAAAAGAGGATAAAGCAAATTTTTACTCTAAAATTCAAGCGCTCTCTGGTCTTCCTTAGTAAAGGAAACTTTGCATTTTATTGCAAGTGGTCAGCCTTCTTCAGTCATTTACCATTTTGTTTGTCATAAGGCACAAAAAGATTTTGCCATCACAGGGCAGCTCCTCCCTGAGGAGCAGACCAATTCTTTGTTTACTTTTCCACGCTACTACCTCAAGAAAAATGACACCTTGTAAAGGTGCAGCAATCTGAAACTAAATTAATCTCTCCCCAAAGCCTTTTCTTTTTTTTGGTTTATGTTTTTGGTAATGACTTTCAAGAATATTTCCATTTTATATTATAAATATAGTCAAGTTTCTGCACAACATGATCAGTAAAGGGAGTATCATTCTCACAAGATGCAAGATAAAGCTTTTTATGTGTCAACATACAAAGTGAATACAGTTTCATAAACATATTAAGCAGATCCAGATCTGGAGATTTTCATCTATCAAGAAGTAGGCAAAGTGCTTCAGAACTAGTGAGGACCAGGAAGACACTTAGGATATTACAGAGTACAAATGAAAGTGTCAAAATGCAAAATCAATGCAACAGACTTAAGGACAGCGAACTGCTTCCAAAAGTCAGTATGATATACTCCACAAAAATCAGAAATATATAACAAGCAGGACACAGAACTTTGGGGGGGGTGGAAAAAGGAAGGAAGATGCGAGGCAAAGAATCTGAGGAAAAAAAGGCAGATATGAGCATGACAGAAAGCTGTTTCTCCCAATTTTAGAAGACAGAGTGATGTGCAGTGCTTAGAGGGACACGTATACAGTAATATTAGGTTTACAAGTCAATCAAAATATTCCTGTTTAAATTTCCCTTCTTGATGTAGACAGGCAACGAGCGGGAGAAAAAAGAGCAAGTACATGGATCATCATTTCCTTCTTTGTGATAAAGTCTTATACAATATTCTATGTTTTAAAGCTGAAAATGGCCCTGGGTTAGATACAAGAGGCTCTGTGAAAGAGCTTGAAAGGGGAAGTTATAAAGATATCAGTATGTGATATTTCAGGAATTCTGTACTTGACAAGAGACACTATTAATGACTGAATTATATATAGCTGCTTTTGCCCCTATGGCAAACAGGTATTTGTATTTGCACATTTTTGAAAAAAGGGAGAATAGGTAATATTCCCTTTTTTAGCTTCATCAATCTCAAAGATAAAAATTAAATAAGTTTTTGTTCTCGTTTTATATATAGTAACTACTCTGTATTATGGAATAACTTCAGTGTATTATATAAAGCCACTGTAAGCAGTCTAGTGTAATTTCTCAAATTACATTTCTTCAAAACCCTTGTTACAAGAGACAAAAAGCTCTTATTAATGGTCAAAACCAGCCAACAAGACACTACTGCTAGCTTGTTCTTCAATCTACTCACTAGTCAAGTTTCAGTACCATCTTAAACCACTCTTCTTCTTTAACTAAACTATTTCCCAGTGGGACAAGAGATCGTTCACCCCTCAACATTTGCATCAGACATGACGGGGCCAATTAAAACATAGTATGCAGAAGTATCCCACTTCTGTGAGTTTTATTGAGACAAAAACAAACCAGTTTTCTAGTGCTGAAATGAGCCAGACCTCCAGAATGACCTGGCACTGCAAGCCTCTGCTTGCAATTACATGAGATATGAGTATGATATACACCTTGATGACCCACAAGTGTGCACAGTAGAGGGCTACAGTGTCCTGTGAACGTGCTGACTCACGTCAGATGGCAAGTATAGGCAGGTACATGTGCATCATCAATGCATCAGCACTGCTTATGAAGTCCATCTGTCCAAAGACAACTATTTCAGGGAAATTTTCATATTTTACAGGCCTTCCAATCAGCAGAGCAATCATTGCTTTGCAAATATCTGTGACCATGAGGCCAAACCAAACTGGTTGACAGCATATCTTTAGTATACTGGCCAGTTTCCACGAGGCGAAAGCAGCAGATTCTAAAATGTTATTGTCTGTCTCATCTGGAGTTCTATGATCTAAGTCATAAATCAAGGCCTTGTACAGCTGCAAAAATGAGACTTTCTCCTTGTGGTATTTCTGAGTCTACAGCTTGTTATCCCATATTATCACAGTGCTGTCACAACATTTTCATTTTGTGGGCCTAGTGCAGAAGTAGCAGTCTATGAAAATGGATAATCAGCCTGATCCATTCTGTTTCTTCACATGGAGCCATTCTGTTGATGCTATTTTGGTGGGTTTATATAGAAGACACAAAATCCTTCCTCCATCATCTCATGGCCAATAGACTAATTTTGCAACAGCCACCTTCAATTTATGATGGCACTTCTTTTAAGAAATCATTTTGATGAATTTTCGCTATCCCATTCTTCAGTAACTGCACTAACAGCCTCTGCTATCCACTTCAAACCCTGAATAAAAGAAAGGAAATGATACAGAGAAGACCAATGCATCAGTTGCTAATTAAGCTGACAATCTTAGTTGTGAAAGGTTGTCAGAGAAGGACACTGAACTGAGAAGCTTGTGCTAAAATACCGAGTGCTTCATATTTATTATGGGATGAAGATGGTCTGCTCCTTAGCAACTGTTCCTTGCTCAGGAGTTGAAAACCACGGTTAGAAAATTAGTACCTAATATAGTACAATGTGTCAGGAAAAGAAGAGCCCTTGAAGATCACAAAGGAAACTAACCATTAGTGCCCGTAATGTGAAATCCCTCTGACAGACTTATAACATGACCACTGATGAATTTGTGTCTGCCTTGCTTTTATTAGTAGTGACTAGCTACAAATGCCAGTGATTAGAGCTGGCTGTGCTCACTCTGAATGGTCAAGATTTGAGTCAGACTCAATCCAATTCACACCCTAATTTGTCTGTCTGGAGAGCAAGATTGATTTGCAACAGGTTCAAACCAGAGAGTAAGCTACTTTTACTAACAGAGGTGTGCAAAGAAAGGATTTTGAACTCAAGTACAGGCATGTGTCTGCAACTACCTGAAAAATATAAGGAGGCAAAATTTATAAAGCAAAAATACTATTACAAGCTTGTCAAAAATCAAACGAACACGCAAGAGATGCAGCAGCTGATGAACAACAACATAAAGTATAAAACATGGCACTAAGCAATATTAAAAAGAGAAAACTATAAACTTGCTTGAATCTATGCAATCTGATTGCTTGTACTTAAAAACATCACCAAATCATCATAAGCCAGTTAATCTCATGGTTTCAAAAGCTCAAATTCTTTTAATGAGATGACAAGTAAGTCCGTGACCTAAAGAAAATGATGATCAATGATCAGAATACGAAGACTAACGAGACTGACCCGGTTCTGTCTGAAAGGGAAAAAAACAAACAGCCCCCTTTCACAGGATTTCAGTTTCTGCCTGTGTACTGAACCCCACATACGCAGAAAATACAAGTTAATAATGGACTCTGTGGCCTTTCAAATGTCATCATAACTGGGAGATAATGGCATTTTCCTGAGAAACATACAATGGGATAAACACAACCCTAAAGAATCATTTTGTTTACCCCAAAGTAGATTTTTTTTTTCCCTTCTTCAATATTTTTACTGCAAAAGCCTGGCAAACACGTTGATGCTTGTGCTCAAAACAAGCAAGCCTTATTCTACAACACCTAGAAAAGGAGCAGTGCCGATAACATGCTCAAAGATTTGCAAGGACTCACCATGCTACAGTTACTATTTGCTGAAATGCACTTCTTGTCATCACACCACTGGCACCCGTTGGTGTTGGCGGTGCAGCTCGCACAGTCCGCGTACCGGTAACATCTGTCGTCTGCAGCAGCTGGAACACGAGTGACAGTCAGAAGGAGAGGTCCCACAAAAGGAGAATAACACCACCTTTCAAACACTTGCCTAGAGCTCTTCCCGTTACATCCTCCATTTGAATTCTAGCCATTCTCAAAGGTTTAAGTTGCTGCAGGAAATTAATTCTATTCAGTTAATAAGATTTACTCCTTTAAAAATTCCTTGAGTAACAACTGTATCTGAAGGTTCATAAGTCTCATATCAACTGAAGGAATATTCACTGATTTACAGCATGCAAGCTCTCGTAGCACAATGCATAAATCAGGAGTAGGAAGAAGTTTTTTCAACTATTCTTTCTTCACTTCTTTAACACAGAAGAAAGATTCTCTTTAGATGCAAAGCTCTGATAAAAATATTCGATGGCTATGCAAGAAGATAAAATTAGTAAATAAAAAAAATCTAAGACAGATTTTATGGACATTTTACGGTAAGCTAGAGTTCTGTCTTTCTCTACAAAACATGTTTGAGAAAGACTTCATGTTAAATCCTTAATACTTGGACTAAAAGTCAGCTTATTTAAAATAGTTTGAGACACAAATTGTTACTTCTGTTTAAAGGAGGAAAAAAGTCTGAAAAATCACCATGACCCAAAATAGGAGAATTCGTACCATTTCCTACCCTGATTACTGTGTTTAACTCCTGTTCAGTTTGGTTCCTTTAGTCTCAGGGTCATGCAAGTTTAAAAGATTCTCTTGCCAGGGAAGCCTTTCCATCCAAGAATCGATCTTTTGAAAATTCACTAAAATTTCTGCTTATCCTTTAACAGTGACCATCAGCAGTTTCTCTGATGATACTCTCAACCAGGTAAAAATTGAGCCAAGTGATGTCAAATAAGAAAAATTGGCTTTTGGCAAAAAATTACCACTTGAAACTGGAGGAATTTGACAGCACTGAAGCAGTGCTGTTCACACAACTTCTTTGGAACCGGAATTATACAGACCTCACGTCTTGCAAGTTGAGTTGTAGTTTATTGCCACTGCAGTAGCTGTACTTTAGAAACTGCTCTAACTTTTGTATTTTCCTTCAGCCTGTCTGTTTGTGCCTGGTTTTGTTTGGGTTTTTTTTAAGCATCTGTTGATACGATCAGCTTTTTATAAGATCCACTTTTATCTGTATTGAATTTATTGCCTCAAGACTTTTTTTATATATATAAATGAAACTCTCTAGGCTTCAGATCTTTAAATGTTATGAAAATGTACAAAAGTAGTTTTCTAGAGAACTTCACCTGGATAACATTTTTGTTCTCTCATGCACCTTTTATTTTATGAGTTTGCAAGTTTATAGCTAGTCCAGAAACTAACTTAGCAAAAGCTAACAGAAAAATAAACTGTCTTGAATTCTTGATAAATAGCAGCGCTAATAACTTTTCAATAAGCATTAAACATAGACTGTCAAGTTTAATTGTATGGCAGTTTGTACATACAGCACACAGCCAAAGTTTAGGAAGCAATTTTACACTGTGCTGAAAGGAAAGATGCACAGAAAAAATAGTAAGTTCATGTAGCAGGGATAAATATTCTGTCCATGTGACACATAAGAACAATGCTTTCACAAGCAATTTATTTGTGACAAGCCAAAATGCTTTAGGAATAAGTTGCACAGTTATTCACAACAGTAAATTGCTCTTTCAAACAATACAAGATAGAAATTCATACGGCAAACTTGAAACCATTCTGACATACTGCAGCAAAGGGCTTGTTTGTCTCAAGGTTTTTTTCCAGCTGAGACCGTGCTATTTTCTTCTGTACAAATGCTACTGTTTGATAGACAATCTATTTGAAGCAGCCTTGCTTTCCTTTTCACATACAGGTATGAGAGTGCCATATGTCTGTAATGCCAGGGATCACCTGCAGTGACCATTTGTGCTCTGACTGCTGTTATGCTTTCCATTAGCACCTTAGACTTGTGCCCTTTTGCACCAACTTCCCTGTATTTAAAATACAAAAAGATTCCAGAACTGAATGATTTAAAAAAAAAAAAAATTGTCTATAAATCTCTTGCACTGTTTGTTTCCAGAGAGGAACAGTCTTAACATTCCAGCCACTGGTTCCACGTGGTTATATTTTTTGGGAATCATTTGGGGGTTGTCCCACCCCCCCATCTCCTACATGGCATTGCAAATCTGACATTAAAAGACTGAAATTCACTTACCCGTTTTCTTAGGACATTTGGCTCTAAGGATGTTATTAGCATGTCCAGATTCCCAAGATTCACAGTGTTTCTTGTTCCACAGGCACCTTATTCCTGGACGAGCATTTTTACACAGCTCTTCATCTCTGAATGCTTCACAGTTTGGAGGCTTGTACACGAGGATGTCATTCAACAGAACACTTGAAAAACCCCCAAATATATACATGGACCTATTAGGAAAAATCAAGTAAATATAACTGTAGACACATTTTATTGATTTATCTGTCTTGATATACAATTAAAAACCCACGTAATATTATAAAAAACTTTCTTCATCTTTCTCTAATAAGCACTAAAGTGGTTCCTTTAGTTATTTGATTTTCACTTTATTTCTCTGTGGAGGTTTAGACTAAGAAAACAATTGCTAGAAGCTCACTTTGGTGTATGTATTAGAGAGTGGCATATACCAAATTTCTGGAAGGAACAATGAAGAGCTTTGGAGGAAACTCTTCATTTTTGCAGCTCAGTAATGAGAACAGAGCAAGAAATACAACATGTTTCTTCACAAAGATTTCAAAGACAGCCTGAAACAATTGTCAAGATGGATATTTTTTTTGGTAATATTTCTGGTGCAGTAGCTGCTGACATCAAAAGCAAAACCTCGAGTCCTTAATCTTCTCATTTAAAATTACGAACAGTTTCAGGTAAAAGACAGTAGTTGAAAACCTGTGTATGTCCTGTAACATATACTCTTAAAACAGAATTAATCATAGAGTTACCAATGGCAGAAATCTGGAAAGTATCTTGCATTGCACTTTTTTGTACATAAAAACCTACCAAAAATACCATTAAGTTCTAAAAAAAAAAATCTCACCTTGAGTATAATTCATTCAAAGTGACAGTTCTTGAAGTATCAGACATAACTGAGATGTCATAAAATGCACAAATCAGAATGAAAAACTATCAGTTGCTGAATTCATTAATTCCAAGCAATTTTCTCTTAATGAATAAACCTGTTTATTGATTAATGTCAAGTGCTCTGTGTACAGACTTACAACCCAGTGCTATTTTTGTTAAATGCAGTCACGCTCTTATCTGTAGTATTACTTATTACCTCTGCTATTTCTCACCTATACAATATCCCTAGGTAGAGGACGTGTAAGTGGCCCACATATACTTAATACTGAGTTTATTAGTGTGATGAATAATGTAGAAGAGTTACAATGATCTAAGGCACTGCAACTATCAGGTATTAGACCAGTTGGCAACCAGCAAAAGTAAAAGTGACACAAGCAACCAGTACAGATTCCTTTACACCTGAACTCTGTTTTCTACAACTTTTCCAATAAAAAGGAGACATTTGCCTTACAATTTTATCTTCGGAGATTGGGGTAAAAGAAGCAGAGCTCAGCCACCAAATCCAGAAAACTCGCTCTACCTGCTGTTTCTAGATGATGAAGCTTTACTCTGCTTCTCTACTCAACATGAAATGACATGAAAGAATGCTACATTTTCTAGAGAATAAGCAATATACTTAATATTGTATAGATGCTGGCAGACTTTTCCTCCTGCAAGTGATAAAGGTGATGATTGTATCAGTATCATCAAAATATTGCCTTTTTCCAAGTAAATCTTAGTTATGGGTTATTTTATGATTGTAGGAGAAAATGGAATTAAAGCATGCTGCAAAGAGAAA
This sequence comes from Oxyruncus cristatus, assembly GCA_013399855.1. Classification (NCBI taxonomy): domain Eukaryota; kingdom Metazoa; phylum Chordata; class Aves; order Passeriformes; family Cotingidae; genus Oxyruncus; species Oxyruncus cristatus. The sequence goes on from VXAY01002479.1 coordinate 800,102, forward strand.
AATATTTCTCCCACCACAAGTAGGTGAGGATTATAGTTGGTACCAAATATCAAACTCACTGTAGGTCATAATGCTGAGAAAATGCCTCAGTACACTAGAAGGTTAACTTAAAATGCCATTGAACAGATCCCACAGCATGGCAGATCCACTGATGGTGATTAGCTGGACTGATTACCTAAGACAAGTAAAGATTCTGACAAGCATTACTTTTCCCTTTAATAAATTAGATCAGTTCTACGTCATTGAACCGTATTTCACAAAAGTAATTTCTGCTACAGGGTTTTGGTTTTTTTCATTCAGAAAAGCAGTGAGGAAGATTTAAAAGGCACTTCATTTACCCATTACTGACAACAGCAGTGTGACCAAATCTGTTGACATCTCGATGCAGATTGGGTTTTGGTAAAACCTTCCATTCATCACAAGCTGAAAGACAAAACAAAACCATGTGAAAACTTACATCAAATAATCTGAAAAGTTTTCAGCAGAATATATGCAAACTGTATTTTAATTACTCAAAAATAAATCAACACATACTCCTTTTTTTGACTAGGTGCTCCAAGAACCTGTCAGCAACACTGATCTATCCTGACATTTATCAAGGCCACAGGACATTCATGGAAGTGTTGCTTTATTACACCGAGTTCTCTGCCTTCACAGCCAGTTTCAACACCCAAAGCAACAAGCACTGCCATCACTGTTATCAAGTGATCGGTAATAGTGCCCTAATATTTACACACTCTCAAATCAGCCACAGCATTTCAATTCACACACTTTCAAGGAACATCTATGGCAGTGAACTTAGTGCTTTTCATAAGTGTTTTAAGACAAACTACCACAGCTCCAGCTGTGCAACCTAACTCATTATCGTCTTACTTTGGGTATCTTGATTTAAGAATGCTACTATTCACTTTGCTTTCACCATATATTTGAGACGAATGCTGTATCTCCATGTCAAATTAACTATTCAAGCATATTTTTTTCAGTACTGCTGTAGGAGCATTATAAATATGGTTCTGGTGTGGTTTCATTTTTCTTTCCTGACTGGAATATTAGTTCTTCAGAACAATTAGTCCTTTCTTCATTATTTCCTGCTTGAACTCAGTTTGAATTCAAAAATTCAAATCCCACAGTAATAGAAATAAGGAGCACCTGCAGATTGAAACTTCAAAGAGATACCTTTAAAATGGAGCAAAGAATACACTTTTCCACAGAGCAAGCAAAACATTTGCAGAATTTGTCATAACAGATTTTGAAGCCAGGTAGGGTAAACTTTCAGGAAACCTTTCATATCAGGCAGAGGGTTACAGCTTTTCCATTTAAAAAAAAAAAAATAAAAAAATCTGCTACACACACAAAGATAGGCAATAAATCCAAAGTTGAAAACGAGTGAAAGGGAAAGAGACCTCTCCAATTTAATCCAAATAAAAGCATAGCTTTATTTATATGCAGAGAGGAATACTTTATTTTAAACCAGTGGCAAAGCTACCAACTTGGACATGAAGACAAAAAAAAAACACAACCTATTTGCTCAGCATGCTCTCCCTAATACAGAGAAGTGGGTAAGTGGATAGAGCACACACATACAGAAACTGCAGAGTCAGAATTAGTAACACAAAGCAGATTAATACAAAATACTGGTAGTTAGTCAATGGATTCTTGGTAGTTTCTGGTAAAGAATCAAACAGAATTCATTCCTGCCCATCATCTTCAAACTTGTTTTGAACATCTCTAAGTACCCCAATTTCCAGACTTCACTGGACTGTTCCAAGAAGAAAGAAAGTGTCAAACAGTGAATGCAGTGTGAATTACAACATTATTTATCAATATTACAGCATTCCGTGTGTTGTATGTGTTGTATTAAGCCTAATAATGATGGTTAACTCCATGGAACAAAGAATAAAATACTTTACTCCATAAAATGTTATGCACTCTTAAGGTATTATACAGACAGTAAGGGGAAGGAAGACATGGTATTTACCATTGTCTCTGTATGTAACCAAGTACATTATAAAGCACATGGAAGCACATACTGCTTTTAATAGAACCAGTTACTAAGCAGATGAAGGAACAATACTATTCATTCCCAACTGATTAGCAGAATTTTTAGTCACTGAAAAGTACAAGGAGAAATACTGGGGGTTTTCTCTCTGTTACTAGGGCTTCTACTTCAGGAACAAGCAGTACCACGTTCTATCATAAAAAGACAAAGGTTCATACTCCCCTCTAGTGTAGATTAAATGGTTACCAGATGACACAGAAGTGGCTCTCAGAGTGAGTTGCCAGTCACACAAATGTGTTATGTGATGAAACACCCCACAGAAACACACTAGATTTAAAGCAATCCAGCTGATGCTGGCAGAGAAAACCCCCAACTGAACTTTGCACAGGATAATGCACTCCAGGGTCCACACTCCAACAGGTCAGGCCTCAACACGTCTCATGTACAACCTACTGTCAATATTGCATCACTGATACCAGAGAGGACCGAGACATCTCACAGAAAACCTCTCAGTGCTGCAACAGTATACATCCATTACTAGAAGCTTTCCCAGTATCATTTTATGGGGATAAAAAAACAAAACCCAACACATTTCTAATCAACATTGTCATAGCAGTAAAATACTTAAACATGGATTTGTTTTTAAAAATCTAACTAAGACAAAATTTACCAAAATGTGACTGGAGGAAAAATAGGACAAATAGAGCATCCTAGCTCATCCTGTTAGTCATGCAACTCTTTTTATTAATGTGTTTTGCTCCTCAGACACCTAGTTGAACATAATATTAAAAACCTGTCTAGCAGTGGAGGGCAGTCTGAAGTTTGAGCTTGCCAGTCAGATCTGATTTTGAACAATGTATTACTTCAGCACTAGGGCAGAACCGGTGCAGAATCAAGCTAACAAAGCTCCATTCCATTCATGTCTGAATTAAGTTAATAAAGCAGTTCTGAAAATTATAAAAGATGAGCACCCAACTATCTCAAATTTAAATTTTGATAGAGGAAAATCTGAGAGAACTGCATACCTATAAGCTGTTTTAAAGGTGATTGCTCTCCTGTTTCTTCATCTGATTTATAAAGTGCATTAAGGACATCTTAATTATTTTCAACAACTAAAGAGACTATGAGAATAAGCCTGAAAATCTTGACAACTCACTTCCAAATCTACAATATTTTCTAAAGAATAAGAGAGCATCAAAGACCTGAAAAATTCCCCTTGCAGAAAAAACTACAGAAACTCAGCTGAAAAACTGTAGGCATTGAAAAGAAGCTTTTTGACAACTCATCTTCAGCCCCCACCCCACAATGCCCAGTTCTGTACACAAGCCTGAACAGAAGCACCATGGTCACCTCAAAGTGATGCTCTCACAGTACACTTTAAATAACGGAAAGGCTTCATACTTCCAAAACATGATAAAAGAAAAAAGATTTTCTTTGTATTTTCTTTCTTTCTTTCTCTAGTAGTAGCTAGAGTAATGATCCAAGATGTAGGAGAAAAGGGTTCATTTCCTACCCAGTGGGGTTCAAACCTAAAGTTTTCGTCTCTGAGCAAAAGTACCCTCACTGTTCTAGTGAGGTAACTTTCCACTACTCCAAGTTAATGCTGTTCCACTGAACAGATAAAAAACCTAGAAAAGATTAATGTTGCTGAAAAAAGGAAGTTTTTAGGACAGTCTCTAAAAAAGTGGCAACCAGTGTTCCATACTTTACCTCCAGCATCAAATTGGTATTTCTGCACTGGCAGCTTGATTTAGTGACAACCCCTTACTACACTTGGAGATAAGTTTTAAGAGAAGGTATATGAAACTCCCTACTTTATGTTTACATTGTCAAATAATCTCTCAATTACAAACGATTTGAACAGATTTGAAATCCCAGTGTATTTATTCTGCTCAATCAGAGTCTGCTACACTGGCAGTGCAGCCTCCTGTTGTAAATAGAATCCAGTGGCAGCTTATGCTTCTATTTTCTCTTCATGTATTTCCAATAATTAGTCAGTTAGTTTTTCTCTGGTAAAAGAAGTAATATTGGTTCACAAAGTATGGACACCATTACACTTCTGCCTAGTTCTTTTTTGTGACTCTGGACAACTAAAGACTGAACACAAACAACTAAAACATCATGAAGTTAGTTATGAACAAGAAAGTTATTTTCTGATTCTTTCCACACTGCATAAATATTTTTCTTTAATCAGATAATAAAAATCTCCTTACTTTTAGGAAAACATGAAGGCAAATATGTTCAGAACAGCATGAATTAAATTTAAACCATAGAACTAACATCTACAATAGCGTCTACACACAGAACAGTGACTCCCTAAGCAATATAAAGAAACCAACAACCTTAAGCTTTACTATTAAATGGAGCAATTAGTGCATTACATTATTATGGCTTTGCTCTTCTAATAGCACAGCGATATGGAGGTAATTGCTATTACAGACTGCACCAGAACTACATTTATGACTTAAGTGCTCAGGAACACATAAAACTTAATCTTTCACAGCGGTTGCTTTACATTTTCTTTGTGATGGCACATTGATAATCCATTTGTAACTCCAGAAGGACGAAGAAATGCAAAAATAAATGGGTTTACACTGGAAAAGAATAAATGTACAGACATTTAAACTTGCACATTTTGTCGATGACAAAGACTAGAAGTGAAACAACTTATTTTACAAGCAGCCAATTTATGAGTAAACAATTCAATTTATTACAAGATACAAGCAATAGGTTTGATTACAACTGGAACTAAAGTCAATCTCATGAGATAATTTTGATTTTTTTTTTTCCGAAAAGGAAAATGCTTTTAAGCTCTGTTTGAATACCCTGGAAGAAATTTAATATTTCACATGTAATATTGTCTTTCATAAGCAATTGAATTTGCATACTACAAAGGAAACATTGTGGAGTATATTATTGGTGTAAATATACGTGTTATTGCACTTCTGCCATAGATACAACCAACCTATGCTGAAATACAACAACCATTAGAGAGAACATAGAAACAGCTGCCATGTTCCAACGCCTTCAGTTTTTGGCTTTTATAGAGATTCCCTGTCAGTATTTCTCTAGACATTTCTAGGGTATCCTCATACCTTAGCATTGGCATATGTGCAACCAAAGGACAGAGACTAAATACTTCATAAACTGAAACTTAAGGAACTTAGGGAGATATATGTTTACTAACTGTACTATTTGGTCAGGAACTAAAATAAATATTCTTACTCTTCGAGAAAAGAATCTATTTAATTATACATATGTATTTTAATATTAGTTTCAATAGTTAGAATCTGTTTTAAACTGATTCTGTCTAATGATCTATTTTTATTTGCAAAGTTTGCATGTGAAGACTCAAAAAATATAATCTAAATTACTTTTCTAAGCTCTGATTGAAATAGAAATGCAAGTTTTAAGCACATGCTCGCTCCTGTATCACAGTTCTACAGTGAAAAAAAAGCCAACCAAAGCAACTAATACTTCACATATCTGTCCCTAAAGGTTTAGGGTACAGCTTCAAGATTTTTTTCTGAAGATGGCATAAAACAAGTTCTTCAACATGCACATAAGTAACATTTGCGTATACATACATATGTATATGTATTTAAGACATTTATATAAATACATAGTGTGGTGGTGGCAGATTTGGGGGGGGTTAAATGATTTTTAAGTATTACTTCAGCAGGATTCACAGGATGTAAATTGAGTTCTTGCTCAGAAAATTAAAACCCACGTGGACATGGTCTTCCAACTACCCATCTACGCATCTAGAGAGAGAAAAGGTTTCCAGTAGTGCTAATGTCCTGCAAATTAAAAATCAGATTTATACAATACATTTATCAGCATTGCAGCACTAATTAGAGGGCAGGATAAGGAAGAAAGACACATGATATGGTTTTTCAACCTTTCCACCAGATACAAAGTCCTGTGCAGGGCTAAGAGTTGGACTTGATGATCCTTCTAGGTCCCTCCCAACTCAGGATATTCTGTGATTCTGTGAAAGACTGAGGACAAAAGTGAAGCAATAAAGCTGCATTGCTGAACGCCTCTTCCCAAGACTAGAGGAGAGAACAGAGCATGATAGGATTCTTTCTCCAAATCTGGTTCCAAGACATAATCTGGTTCCAAAAAGTTGGTTGTTAGCATAGCCCAGAAGATGGAGAGTGACTGAATAATCATAGCATAACTTCTGCTAGTTTTCAGGACATTATCAGAGACTTTTGTCTGGGAAGGCTTACTATGCTGCAATACCAAAAAGCCAATAGCAGCAAGAAGAATCCATAAAAGTTTTTAACTCATTTCAGTTACGCTGGAAGCCACTTGATAGATGATCCAGTTTGTATTTGTGCCCAAATTCATGTAAATGTATGTATAAAGCAACCTCAAATTTTCCTAACTTGCATCAAATAATCCTTTCTCATGGTGAAAGAATGAGATGTCTTCACGAAGTGATTTCATCTTGTTTACATGAGTTTTAAAAAAGCTAAAAACTACTTTGCTATTTATCTCACTACTCTTAACCTTTCACAGAATTCAGCCCAGTTATTGAGATATTTATTCATTAGACCAACTTCCGCAAAGCAATAATACTTTGGAGCAGGAGTTGGAACCAGAACTTTGTATTGTAAACAGATAACCAGGGTTTTTCTCTAAAGTGTTTTCTATTCCTCATACAAAGAATAGAATTAAATTAAATAGAATTAAATAGAATTAAATTAATCAAGTATTCAGAAAAAAATTCTCCAGCACACGAGCCTGGTTGAACCAGTCTGCCACTACATGGGCAGAAACCACAGTGGAAACAAAACAGCAACAACAAACACCCAAAAAAAACAACCAAACAAAAAAAGCAACCAACCAAAAAACCAACCAATCAAAAAAAACAGACTTAACTTTGTACCAAATAGAAAAGATTAGCAAAACATCAATACTGACACATGTCACACTTCCTGTCTAGTCCTATGTAGTCCTACATGTTTATTTAAACTAACCTCTGTGGGACCTATAGAATTTAAAGTCAGTGTTGAGTATCTACTTTCCTTCTACCAAATCTCAGTCTCCCAAATGTATGCATTTTTTATATGTTACCAAGTAGTGCTGAGGAGTTGTTGGGAGAACTCAGGGTACCAGTCCTAATATATAGTTTCTCAATTACACAGCAAAGACTAAAGAACAAGATAAATGCCTACTATTAATTACAAGTATGCAGCTGGATTTCCAGCCATGCACATCCCAGTTGGTATTAACTGCCATTATTATGTGTGATAACCATACACAAACTGTCCCTTGCATGTGTAACTCCCTGAGTCCCAAAGAGCTGTCACAGGGCACAGACTTTCACAAGCAGTGCAGAAACAATTTTTCTGTACACGCCTACTGTAATTCGTTTTCTAAATGAGGAAATTGCCTCATGTTTTCATGCAAGTGAATAAACATCCTGGACTGAGCACTGATGCCACCTCTGTAACAGGCAGGATCTCAGCAGCTGAGGCCCTTCAGCTGCTTTTTTAATGCAGCAAATGTGTAACTGGCTCTCCGGTGAACAACAGTTCGCTGGATAAAAAAAAGCCAAAACCAACATCAGTGAGAAACCAAAGGTCAACCACAGCATTCGAGACTGATCCCAGGGGCAGCCCTGTCCCCATTGCCAAGGTTCCTCTTTCAGATTAATGTAAGCAACAACAGCACAGTTGGAAAATACCTCACACCTCTACAAGAATGACCACTTGTGGATCTTTCAGGAGCTAGCAGAGCAACTGGGGGGAAATTGTGGTGGTTACATATCACAGGAGGACAAAAGCATAACAAAGCCAGATTTCTAAAGCTAATTTACACAGCAGTCTTCTCATCATATATTAACTAAAATTTAAGTAAATATATCAAACAATATTAAATGATGAAAATTATGGCATCATAATAGTTTTTAGAACATCTCCACATCTGAGTCTTCAGCTTTAACAAATATGCTGTAAGGATTTCTAATGACTGAATTGAGCTCTTGGCTCATTACAAAACTTCCATGGACAGACTAAGGTCAGAACTTAGAGAGCAATGACTGATTCAGAAAAGAAGGGGGAAAAAAAGGCAACTCTTTCCTAAGCTTGGTAAAATTTATAGCTCTCTGGGAGATACTTCTCTCCGTCCCTTGACTGAAAGAAGAGTGTGGATTACCAGATTGCATTAGCAACAAACAATTTAGAAAGCTAAACTTAACTGAGATGAAGCCACCCAAATAGTTATTTCACATTAATATGAAAAACAATGTTTTCATGGATAATAAAAAGCTGAAGCAATCTATCCATAAGCCTATGTCACATATAATAAGAGAGATAATCAAAAGTACTCTATAGCCCAACTTGAACATAAATAGTACAGACACTATCTCCAGGATTCAGCTGGTTTCCAGACAGCACCCATTTTTTCACTAGACAGGGCATAACACTCCATCACTCGCAAGGTATCTAGGAAATGTGATGCTGATAGCATCATATATTTTTTCTTCCAAGTATTGTTCAAAAACTCGTGATAGCAAATAAATAATATTCTGAAATCTACCCATTCCATAATTATTTAATTCTTAGTGAAATATTTAATGTTTTCTGAAAATGTATGTCTGTGAAATTGTGTTTGTAATTGGGTGAAATGAATAATACAGAATATTAAGTTGCAATCAAATCAATCTTCATAGATTTCATTCTTTCGAGAGTAATTACTACATCCAAAGAGTAATTACTACAGCCATTTCTTTTGTACTTCATCGGTTTGATAGCATAGAGAATGTGACTTGCAAGAAAGTACAAATACCATATTAAACAGCATAATAGACTGGACAAACAAAAATATTGTTCCTCTTAAAAATAAAAAGACCAAAACATCAGCATAAAACACTTTCATAAAGGATGATAAAAAACTAGTGATATGTGAAAGTCAGAAAGTTAGATCCTGGGACTCACACTCTTGATTCACAAGTGCACATTCTACAAATAAATGTAGACAAATAAGTAATATTACCCTCCAAAATGAGGAGGGAGCTCTGTTTCATTAAAAATTAAAATCAAATGTAAAGTGTAGTAAGAACAAAATCAATAGCTCACATCATCAGATGCCTACCAGAAGCTATGAAATATGTAATACAGGGATACAGTAAAAAAATTCAACCATTCTGCAAAAGTTTTATTTGCACACTTGGTGAAACCCGCAGCAAATAACCCAGATATGTTCCATGTACATAATTTACTCATTATTTTTGTATTAAAGCAAACACATTGCATTGATATCTACACAGAATGCCATGAAGAGCCATTAAGTAGCCCTATAAAAAGGATCATGTGTCTCAGCCTCTTCTACCACTGTAGGCAGCTGATAAGCACTTGCCAAAAATAGATGCAGGCAATACCCAGAGGCTATTCTAACCAGGATCATGCATGAGTCCATTTCCCAGACTGCTCCATTTCCCATTTTTTATCTCCCAGGACAAGTGACTGTGCTTTTTGGCCCAAATATGAGCTGTATGTTTGTATTTAAAGCCTATGCATAAAATATGGACATGAAAATCAGGGAAGGGGAAAAGCAACTTGTAGTAAAACCAGCAGTGGCAATAAACAAGACAATCTCCAAGATTATGGAGTCATTAAATTCCCTTAGATTTATAGGCTTCACAATCCTATAGGTAGGCTTTTCCATAAGTGCACAGCTCAAATGGTTGCAACCATTCTACGGACTGAAAGTTGACGCTTATCTTAAAGAGTTTTCCTCCAAACTGTATTTTTATCATATATTTACAAACAATAATCTTTTCTGCTCTCAGCCACTCTCTTGAGATATTAAATATACCACATCCTTTTATTATCTCCTAAAGTCTCCTCAGGCTTCAATCGGCCTTAATACCACTTGCCATGCAGAGTCCTCTTTGAGTTTCTCTTCCTGAAATGTGTGTTGCCAAAATACTACAAAAATATCCAGGGCCTTGAGAATGACACCAGTGCTTCTTTCTTCTTTTCATAGGACTGTACAATCCATTTCTACATCCACACGCCACTCCTGACTCAGACACACAAGCCACTGTCATTTCCTTCAATTTGAAGGAGAAAATTCCTATCATTTCCTAAGTGTGGAACTTGCACCTTGTTCCATTAAGAACAATCTCATGACAACTGTCATTTCCAATCATCTCATTCCCCCTGAATGACAGTCCAGCCTCCTCCCCACCTGTTACCAGCAAAGTTTTGTGGGGTTCTTTTGTTACTATTCACTTCTACCTTTGAATTTGGGTAACTGAGAATGATTTTTGTATTTTGGCATTGCATACTAGCAGGCTCTGGTGCTTCAAAATAAACCTTTTTTAGCACCATCCTACTAAGACTGCCTTCTGTCCCCGTGGAACTAAGCACAAAGAGCTGGGACATTTTCATTGCACTGTTGTCTATCAAAACACAGTTTATCCATAACATGATGAAGAAGTATTCCATATCCTTTTATTGCCACGATTCATTTAATTTAGTTATTCCATTAATCTAAATGAGGGATCTATATCCCCCAGGATTCTCCTCCCACTAGCAAGACTGCTCACGCCAGACTGTGGGTAGGGTATTTCTCCATGTGAAACAGGCAAATACCAATGCAGTTATTCTGATCAAGCCATTACTGGAGTCTCAAAGACAGGAAACTTTTAATCAATACTCTGACGGGAGATGCTCAGGAAGAGGAAGGGCAACTTGTCAGAAGAAGATATCCAGCAAAAATCCACACATCTCAGCTATCAACCCCAACCTGTGTGTATTAATCTGCCACAATCCATCTCCCAAGAGGCTGTTTCTCGACACTCTGCTGCTGTGCTGTGGACTTCCTGCGTTTCCAAATTGCTTTTCAGCTTGTGGCAACTCCCCCTTTCACAGTTGCCTGAGCATCAGCATCTGACTACCCCCACCTTTCAGACCTCCAACTACCTTGGCTTCTCCACTCCCTGATTTTCAATTCAGACTCCTTGTGGAGGCAGTGTATTTTCCAAAGCATCATCAATTCCAGACCTCTTTAGGAACTTCAAGTGTTACTTGTGGGGAAATGTTTTGGTTTCAGGGCGAGGAAGGGGGGCTGTTGCTATGTTTTTGTTTGTTTGAGGGTTGTTTTTAGTTATGTTTAATTCCAGCAACACATTTTATTAGTGCTATCTAGATAGTCTCTATGAAAAATATATCAACACTTAAAGGTAATAACACCAGGGTCTGTGTTCAACTCACTTTTGTAATACCAAAATGCACCAACTTGTGTAATTCATTTAGCAAGACATTTGCTATTCATAATATAAAGCAGTATCAGGCACATATTTCGAAGCCGATCATTTTAGCTACTATGCTTTGCCCCACAAAGTAAAAACTTTCTAAGTAACTTGAAGGTATTTGGAATGAAAACTTTAAAGATAATCATATCAGTTGGACTTGAAAGAAACGTTGTGGTACTTAAAAACTCAAATGGGAAGAATACAATACAATACATACCTATATCATATGCAAGAAAGTCAGCAGAAAAACACTTTGCACCATTGCTCAGGGAAGTATCATTATGAGTGTTTCCACCAAAAATGAGCATAGCTCCATTGATTAAGACAGCTGAATGAAGGTATCTTGCAAAGCCACTCTCTTTCAAAATAGTCCTACAAAATATAAGAACAAATTAATACATATTAATATGTGAAAAACTGTACATGCACATCAAGAAAATTTATAGATGGAAAAAATACAAAACACATGGAAAATACTAAACTAAAGCTATTATTCAGTAAACATGATGAAATTTATTCATTCTGTTTCTAGGATTACAAATTTTCTCATGGTACAGCAAATACATTTATCATTCATTTAAAATGTCCTGCTTTTTTAATTAAAAAAACAGGTTTTTGCATAATGTATCTGAAATAAATTTTATCATGTTTACATTCTTCAGACATGATTAATGATATGGTAAATTTTAGTAAAAAGTGAATGGAAACCCATTCATATTATTAATTCCTATTCATATATATTCTAGGCCATGTTACTTTTTTGCCCAAGGACTGCAGTAAAGAATTCTTTAGGAAGGCTAAAAGAATCTTTAGACTATCCTAAGTATAGTAAAAGGATAAACTTTATTTTTATTTTTAATTACTTGAACACTCAGACCTGGAAAAGAAATGGCAGAAGTCATTCTACATATGACAAAAAACACTTGCACTGTTTTACAAACTCAGGGTGGTTAACTTCAACATACAGAATTTCTGTACTGAAAAAAAATAAAAAGAGTAGTCCACACACATTGAGCCTTTGATGTCTCTTCATTCATTTTAGCCTGCGTCTGTGTGGTCTGCTTTGTGCCACAGCAATAACATGGTCCCAACAGTAGCCAAGAGTTATCAATGCTACAGTTTAAAAGTGGCAGATGTGGGGTTAGTAGAAAGAACAGAACACAAACTTGATTCAATCACAGCAAATAAATCTTACCGAGGAAGAAAGTAACCATTTGTGGGGTTTGCCGGTTAAGTAAACCAGCTGCAGACATGTTTGTGAAGAGCTGATTAGATCACCAGCACAAAATATTTTTTACGTTCTCCTAATAACGTTCCACTTGTCTCAATAATCTTAAGTTTTCAAGTTTAGACTCACACTTTCATTTATGCTACTGCACACTGCTCACACCTACAATTAAACTGTTTTGTCATTTGTTTCCTGTAACAAACTGACTCAACACTCTTTCCTGCTGATTAAATAATGCTGTCCTCTTCAATCACATCCCTAATATTTTTTCAGTATTTTTACATCATCATCATGTTTAGGAGAGAGTGTTTAAAGTACATCTCATGTTTTGATATAATGTGTAAACTGATCAATAAACTGGAGATATTTCTAAGTGATAAAAAATTGTGTGTTTGAACAAGTTGAAAGGAAGGCATTAAATCTAAATTCTCATATCGTTATTTAAATAAATTCCCCCCAGCTCCAGAAAGTAACATCAAAGGAAATGTCAAAGACTAAATGAAAATAAATGAGCTTTCTCATTGCTTAAAAATGTGACAATTCCTTCAAGCCACTAGCATACCCACCCCTGTGCTTCTGGTTTTAGTCCCTTTTATATTTGTTCTTTTAAACAACTTGCCTTTTTCTTGTTTATCTCTAACATACTTTGAAAACAGAGCACCCCACAAGTGTTTTTCTAACCAGGAATTAGCTCGATAGAGAATACTTACTGTATCTACCCAAAAATGTGATATTTGAGTTCTACCCATAAATTAACAACATAGAATATTTGGAATGACAAGGAAATAGAACAAGACATTATTTTTCAGTTGTTTTCCACTGGTAACAGAGGAATACTGCTGCTATGACTTGAAAGAACATGTTACCTTATCCATTCAGAATAAGGATTCCTTTCTGTCTTGTGCTTTACCAGTTTTCTACAGCCCCTATTGCCTAATTTACACTAATTGCTATACAGTAGGCTCTGCCTTGATTATCCTGCCTTGCAGCTGTCTACAAATAGTTGTTTTGATCACTAAAGGCTTAAAGAGACATACACTGAAGACCCTCCTCCCTGTAGTGCATATATCACCAATCTCCATAGGATTTTTTGAGGGCTACTCACTTTTCTATGTGTGATCCAACCACACCACCCCAGCCTTGGTCCCTACATTGCATAAGGGGTGTGTGTGGTGGTGGGGGTCTCCTAATCTTTGCATATTGTGTGCTGTTTCATCCCTCTTGGTAACACCAACTTTTCCTCAAGGATCAGCAGAACTGGAAGTTTGTTAATTTGGCCATGATTTTCACTATTCATTAGCATCACTAATGAAGGCAATCTTGAGAACTCTCCAACACCTATCAACCTCATGCAAATTCTGCGAGGTCTCAGCAGGCTGAGTTCATTATTTATGCACATCTACGTGTCTCTGCAAACATCAGTCCACATTAACTGTGCCAATGCCAAGCGTTGCACACACCAGCATGATTCCATAATGGTAATGGAAACACCCAGGAGCCAGCAGGTGCTTCCACTGTTTCAGGCCATTATCTAAGTCCACACTGTCCCCCAACTGCCAGCTGCAGCAGTAGGCAAGTAATGCAGAGCAACAAAGGTATTAGAAACACTGTAATTCCCCATCATGTATTAGAAATACAATTCACAATAGGAATTAAGATATCACCACCTCACATTCCAAGAAACATAAAGCTGGTTAAATTGATACTAAGAAATGGAAACCTACGTGCCACTGAATAAAACAAGTAAACAGCTCTGTACAACACAACTTAGTGAAGCATATGAACCTCTGCCAGATCAGAGAAAAGAACAAGAGAAAAAACAGTGAGGACAAGTAAATGCAAGTTTGAGAAATTCCATGTACATGGGCATGAGAAAGCCTTAGCTCCAACTCTTCTCATACTGCACCTCTCCAGTGGCACATTCAGTCTCAGTTACCTCGCTGAGGGCTTTGAATACTGATTATAAGATGTCAGAGACATAGTGACTTACGAAGGCTTAAAGATTTTATTACTACGTGTCATTACCCCATCCTCTGAGCCAGTTTTCCATCCCATAGTACAGTTCACTTCCAGTGTAAAGCTCATGAAACTAATAAAAGACCTGAGTTCTCTACAAGTTGCAGAGAATGCCACATTAGTACAGAGTAGATCGCAGCATTCGTTATTAGTTCTTTTATGAATAATGCATAAAAATATTCCAATTATTATTATATTGTTGAACAGACCATCAAAGGATACAATATCACTTCGTTCCAAAAATAGAGTATAATAAGAAAGCATTAAAATTCCAGTGATTTAAAAATACATTAAAAGGCACAAAAAATTCTTGTAATAATGTTTCCAAGTGCCATGAGTTAACGATATTCAAAATCAAGAGCCTCAGTGAAATCAAACCCACATGTTTCCAACATCTGAGACCAAGCCTTGTGTGCTTAAAGTTAAGCCATTAGTGCTCTACACAAATATTAAATTGCAAGAAAAAAAAGTTCTGAGAAACCAGTCTTGATCTCAAATGTCCTCTAGGGTAAGAAAAAACATTTAAGGTCACTTTCTATACAAAACATATAACTAGCCTTCATAAGTTGCAATAAACTTGAGGGACAAGGAACTGACAAAAATAGAAACATCAAGAACATTAATAACTAAGGATTCCTACACAATACCAGAAGTTTTTTCTCTTATTTCTGATAGTTTTGTCAAAAATAACCTTCCACACTTCTTAAAGTTTTCATTTATACAACAGCAGTTATAACAGCATTTATAACATTTGCAGTTTATTCATACCATGAGAAAACAGTACTCATGTACTGTTCTGCTTATGGTGGTTATGTCTGGGCAGGAGAACCTTTTCTTACTTTGTAGAGCATGCACAAAGCTTCCTCCCTGCCATTCTTTCCATGTATCGCTCCATTAATCTATTGACTAAACTCTAGTCCCTCACCACAATCCTTCCACTTTGTTGCAGAGTATGTTCTGTTCTGCAACATGCAAAGGACATCGAGGCGCCTACATGACTTTACTAGAACCTTACCCTACCCTACTCTGTGATTATGTTTTCTTTTTCAGTAACCTATAACTTTAGTTTCCTACACCATAAATCCAACTTACCACGTCCGCGTATTAACTTCGTATCTGTAAAGGTCATCCACCAATCCATATTTATTGCCAGGTAACGCTTTGTATCCACCATGGACATAAATAGATTTAGTCAGTTCATCATAGACACTTGTATGGCCATATCCACCTTGCACAATTGCTCCTTTTGTT
Organism: Oxyruncus cristatus; assembly: GCA_013399855.1. Classification (NCBI taxonomy): domain Eukaryota; kingdom Metazoa; phylum Chordata; class Aves; order Passeriformes; family Cotingidae; genus Oxyruncus; species Oxyruncus cristatus. The sequence continues at coordinate 815,870 of VXAY01002479.1, forward strand.
TCTGGTACAAGCCAAGAATTAGACCCTGAAGCAGAGAGACAAAAACCACAGGTTTAAGGCTTACTACTGCTAACACACAGTACTGGAGGGTTTAAGTATACAAAGTAATTTCCACCATAATTCTAAAATACAGTCATAACAAGGGACTTGTTTTAAGAAGTAATTTTATACCAATGTATCAAAATATCTGCAATTGGATAATTCTGTTAGACTATTATCTGCTATTCTTAATTAAATCACAAATACATTGTTGTTATAGCTGCCAGGCAATATCTCATACTCTCTCATGTGTGACTTCAGCATTCACACAAAACAAACAAACAAAAAGCCTGAACTTGATTGAAAATGTGAAATTAGGAGTTATGATTAAATCTCACCAGAGACGGCTGATGAGAATTAAGTGCTCCAGCTAGTTCAGATGCATTAGGAACACCTGTGCTCAGTCATGGGGAATCTGGAGAAGCCTGACAGACCCTGAACTGCTGTGAGTCATGAGAACCACATAACATACGGTAGCTCCAAGTATGCATGGGGGTAGGCAAACAATTTGGTAGTTACAGTAAAACTATTGACCTAAAATCCAGTTCCCAACTACTGTTTCTTAGTTATTTAACTGCAAATACACCTATTCAGTTGCTGAATAATCTGATAGCAGCTCATTAAACTGGCATTTACATCCACATTTTACATTACATCACTAATAGCTGCAAAGAGACACCAGATAAACCCATACACAATAGCTATTATGACTGAAGAATAGAACACAATTGGAAAATATTTTACCCTAGCAAAAAAAAAAAGACAGCCGTTAAGTGAGTTCTTGCTGCCTGGAGCCCCAAAATGTCCTTTTTTTCCCCCCTGCATCTTCCCAGATGATGTAAAAGAGCAAGCCAGGAGGTACTTCCTGTAGAAGGCAGCCTATACAAAAGAGCCTATAATGATGAGGAGGCAGTTCCATGGATGTGAAATGGAAGAAATAGTTCACTTACAGCCTCTTGAAGATTAAGTCAGAAGAATAGAAAGTATGGACAAGGACACCCAAAATGGAGCAGTCTCCTAACTCTTAGTCTGTATTGGCTGCCGTTATAAAGTTATTTATTCAAGGCTAGCACACAACACCATACACCTTGCTTCATCTGAAAGTCAGTTTTCCATTTCACTTTCTATCTGATATCGTGTAAGTAGCTTACATTAACACTTTTTCCTCTGGATTCTTCTGCTCAGTGAAGAGACTCATGATTTTCAGTTATTACTGATGCTATTGTCCTTTCATTAAATGGTTTCCAGGCACCACCTCTCTAAGTTACTTTTTTTTTTTTTCAGTAACAAGAGCTTATAGTAAGCTACAAAGTATAGATTATATGGAAGAATTGTGCTGATTTTTGTGCGTATGAATGCTGATACTTGTGTAATAAACTATTTATATTTGACACAGTATATTTACATCATTTATGTGTAGTGTAATGTAACTAGTATTTTATTCCAATCTCTGAACCGGATATTATCAATCTATTAAGAAGTGCAACTCCGAACACAAATATTAAGTTTGAACCAATAAGACTGTATTTTACATACATATTACTTTGACAACAAAGAGATTTATTTGATACAGTTTATGTAAGAGGGTTAGTGAGGAGTCAACCTGCAGATACACGTTTCTCAATATATTCATTTAAATAATGATCAGTCCTGAAGATTGGCATATATGCTTTTCAGGGAAAAGAACTATTTCTCCACAAATTTACACAATGCTATTGATAATATATTTTGCATTTTTATCTGACTGTTTTGTACATTTATGTAGCATTATAGTTTATGTAGTAATGGTCAGATTTGATGATATTAGAGGTCTTTTCCAACCTAAATAAGTCTATGATTCCATGCAGCATTTAGAATGCTATGGCAGTAACATTCATATTGCATAGCTTTCTACGACTTGCACAGAAATATGAAGAGCCGTTCCTTCTCGTAAAATAAAAACCATGTGCTATGAATAACTACCTAAATTTGAGCAAAGAGGTCCAGCAACATCTCTCTGAAATAAAAGTTAAAAGCAGTATTAGAGTTTCTCCCTCAATTTCCCATTTTAAAATTTAGCTGAGTTGCCTGAATTTTGAATGTTGAAATGTATACCCACAGTTTTGACCTTTCACGCTTCTTCAGCATCTTGAATATTGCATCATTCAGACAAAAATACACTTCTGTCTGTATTTAAAAACATTACTATGCGTTTGGTCTGCTTTTTTAAGAAGCTTATTGATATGAATCTTCACCTTATTTTCTAAACAAAAAATCCAATTTTTATTGAAAGCATTTACCTAACCCTTCTCAAAGATATAACTAACATGCTAACATACTCAAGAGCATCCCACTCCATCATTATACCATAAGAAGTAATTGATTGATCAAATCAGTCATGTGAAACTCTGCGATTTCAACAGTTTAAAAAGTCAAGCAAAGAAAGATCTCCAGGAATGAACAAGCCAGAAATAAGGAAAGAGGAGACTATTTTTTTCTTTCCAGATTTGAATTTCAAGTCTAAGACTGAAAAAATAAGATCAAATTAATTTTGAAAATAATCATAAAAATAATATGGGTATGCAGAAGTACTACATAATAGAACACAGGCCTCTACTTTTCATTTGTAATTCGACATTTTTCATCATCAATATCTCAGCAATTTTCCAGAGAATTCTACCACAAAGTTTTTATTTAAGTGCTTAGGAAAATCACTATGATAACTTCAGATAAATAGATCTCAGTTACTAAACCACTAGACAGAGTTACAGGCTGCAATACTCTCTGGTTACTTTGTCCAACAGAATCTCAAACTTCAAGTCCAGCTTTAACACGACCCTTTCCAGGAGACTGACCAACTGACAGAAAAAGAGAAAACAGGCATCTACAAAAACAGGTAAAAAGCAAAGTGCAGCTCTGAGAGAGAAGCTGAACTCAGTAATTGAATGAACTGAAGTCAGGGGTAAGACACTATTTCAAAATTCTGACAGACACAGCACGTGAAACTGCTGGACCAGTAGCAAACATTTTCAACAAAGCTGGTTAGATACTGCCAAAGAACAGCAACCATAGTGCTGACAGCAAAGACTACAGCAAGGAGAGGCAAGATCTAGACTATCACAGACCTTAATCTCACCTCAGTAATATGCACAGGTTTAGAACAAAGGGTTTGGTTTTGTTCTGTTTTTTAAAAGGATAAATAAAAAATGTTGAAATAGTGGGAAACTGTTTCACTGGACAATGTAAACGTGCCAAAACATTTACACCATCTTTAGCTAAAAAAATTATCAAGAGAAGGAAGAGTAGGTGTTCTCTGTATCTGGGATTTGGCCATTGAACAAAAAACAGCAATGAACTATGTTGAGAGGTGCTGACTTAGCACCAGGCAGACTTCTTAAGGAACAGAATTGGTGCACTGTGTGACACTGTCACAAATTTAAGGAGCACTAACTGCATAAATTTAGACTATATTGATTCACAGAAGTAGCAGAAAAACATGCAGAATGAACTGTAAAGTCTTGGCTACCAGAAAAAGAAGGATCAAAGTTCCACAATATCTTAAAGGTATTACACACTGGGATTAGCAACTTCTATAAATTGGAAGCTCATCAACTAATAATGACTGAGAAGAATAAGTATGAGCACTGCTCTATCAGAGAAGGTCTATGAGCCAGTAATGAATTTCTCAAGGATCCAGTAGAAATGTCGTTTTACTGTATACCAAGTAAGGTATTCCTAATAACGTAGAATTAGGCACTGGTGAAATCTCACCTACAATATAATCATCAGTGTTCAAGAGAGATGATCTCCTTGTGGAAAAGGTACAGAGAACTATTAGAATGACAGTGGAATAGATGAGGTTGCCTTAATTAGGCTTGCAGAAGGGAGGATTTGTATCTATAAATATAATTCAAAGACAATTCCAGGGAGATGAGCTGCTTACATTAAACAAGTGAATATAAAACAGGCCATTGATAAAGGTGGGCTATGAATTAGAATGTGCCTAGTCACTAAAATTATAACCAATTTTCCAATGACACTGTGCTTGCAAGAAGTTAATCATATCCAAAGGTGTAACACTGTTCTATCATCAACAAATGCAAAACAAATGAAATAAAAAAGCTTTTTTTTCTCCCAGTTCATTTCTTTGTATGAAACAGTTTAGGATTGCCAAATCAAGGAAACTCCAAATTTGAGCAAGACTCATTTTATAATTTAAAACAGAAACACTGAAATCACGTTTTGAGACAAAGTTGTTTCTAAAAAAAAAAAAAAGGGTTGAAAATATAATATGCAGTAATAAACCCACTAAAAATCCAAGGAAAGGTAGATACAGTGGCCTGATCTGTCCTTACCACAATACAACCTTCAAACAGATCAGGTGAAAAAACACAAAACATCCAAGAAGCACCTTAGCGTGCCATCTTCATTTCATTGCAGTGACAAACTTTAAATTTTTTCAAGCAACCATGAAATTTAAGCTAATTTACAAAAAAGAGGACACGTTACATCACAGGGCCGTTTTTCTTTACATTATTTCAAATAAACATTTTTTAATCCAAAGCAGTCTACTATAATCTACTTCTAAACTCAGAAAAAAAAACAGTCTAAAAACCAAAGTGATATTCTGCTAATCCAAAGAAATCTCTGTCTTGTAAAGAAAAAAATAAAATCACAGAAGACTTATTCAGAAGTTTCTTAATATATAAGGAGCTTTTATAAATCTCAGCTAAAACAAAACACTGTTATTATATTCACCTTGAGACTCACATTGAGGCTCTAAGAAGGTTTATGAGGTATTGCAAACCTAAAGGGAAATAAATTCTCCTGGGGAGTAACCCGGAAAAGCTTTATGGTTCAAGTTAGGAGAATCATTCACATAATTCCCATACCAGGATTTATTGGTTTCTCGAAAATCATATGCCCAGGCATAGCAAGAAAGGACAACAGAAAGCCCTTTTGTTCCTGCAGCAACCACCACACATTCAGAGCAGAAATAAATTCACGTGCTTTTGCATGGTGAAAATCTGCCTACAAGCCATGTCCAATTACTCCAGAGTTTACTTTACTTTGGTAGAAATTACTTTCTTTCCTAATCAGACGTCAGAGAAATTCTCAGATCATGCACACCTTCAATTGACACGTTTTGTTAACAAGAACATCCCTACATGAGAAGCCTGAGAATCCACAAATACTTTGCAACTTCTTAACCCAGACTCAATGAAAGTCAGGGTCACAGTAACTAAGGCAGGCTTTAGCACTAGAATTCCATATAAATTCCATGTATCAAGTTCATCAAAAGAACTGGATCACAAGAGGTTTCAGTTCGTATGAACCAAAAGCTAAGCTGCCTCTTTCTATGTCACTCTTCCTTTCAGTAGGCACTTGGTAAATGCCTCAAAAATAGCCTTCATTAGGACTAAAAGCCATAACTGATAACATTCAGAAAGAATAGAGCACTACAGTTTGAAATGTTAAGGTATCATATGTTTTTAGAGCAAGCAGAGAGAGAGAACATTGGGTTCTTATTTTTCTTTCTATAAACGTCACAAACCCTTATTTATATGATTTTTTTTTTTTTCCTATTCAGGTGAGTTCACAGCTATCACTTCCTATGTCTTTTAAGTTTGGATTCAGAACTGTTGATGTCTCCACAGAAAAATAGTCATTCTTGGTTCAAACCACCATCTGGAATTTTATGGTTAACAATATTTCTACAGCTGCAAAACTGTAGATAAATGCTACAGTCAATACAGAATTCAGGAAAATTTACCAAAAAATTAATTTGATTTAGATAGCAGGGAAAGGAGAAGATGCAATGAGGTAAAATGAAACATAAGAATTATCCACAGCAGAAGTGGTTCAGTTACAGCACAGAGACCATGATCTGCAAAGCCCAGCATGCCCCAATAACCAATCCTTCAGCAGATGAGTAGATTCACTGAAATCAATGGGTTTCCACATTAACACCCTATATTGTCCCAAGTTTCCTTTACATTTCATGCAAGTGCATCACATTAACAAACCACACTAGTATATGGTGAAAACCATCTCAAAAAGGAGACATGAAAATTTGAGAATAACTGAGAACCATAATAACAGAGAGAAGTGCTTTCTCTTAGTCAAAGCTTGTCAGCATGGGAGGAAAGGTTTGGGGATTTATTCTTTGTGTTCTGTATGCTTAGTTACAGCCTGTTTTATTAATCCTCCACAAACAGAGTTGTAACATTTCAAAAAAAAAATTAAAATAGGAACAAGTTGTCCATTTCAACCATAAGGCCATCAATAAAATCATCCAGGCAGAAAACTATACACTACAAATCATGTTCCCTTCTTCATAATTAAACTAAGCACAATAATAGGTGAGAATAAAATTGGTACTTCTACTCCATATTAAATAAGCAGCATGTGAAGAAGCAAATAATTTAAATTTCCAACAGACATTACAGTATATGAGCATGCAGAAAACTAGAACAAAACATTGTTGTCTTCAATAGGAAAAAAACCCAACATCTCTAGTAGGGTAAAAAACCAACTTTCCGAAATTAAGTTTTTCAAAAAAATGGTCTTTAATAGTCCTTTAATGGTTTTTAATTTCAAAAAATGTTCTTTAAAATCTTAGAATACTGCTGTGAAACATAATTCTAATACCAGAGTTTCATAGTAGTTTTTATGCAGTTAAATTGAAATTTTTCAGTGTGGATAAAGCACATCATGGTGCTCTTCCTCTTATTCCCATTCACTTTTATCATTTTTCAACATGGTTATAAAATTTCAACACTGTCATCAGAAATGCAAGGGAGAATAAGAACCTTATGAGTTCTGAAGGGATTTCCCCAACCTATAAATCTGCTTAGACAGTGTCTATATACATAGGAACACATGAAAACAGTTTAAATGAAACAATTATATTTTAAAGCATAATAATCTTTTTTAAGTATTACATTGAAATTCTGTATTATGCATTCTTTGATTGCACAAATAACTGAAGGACTCAGATTAATTCAATACAAAAAAGAAAAAGGAATCAAAATAAGTAGGAGAGGATTGTAATTCGAATTAGTGGGCATATAAATATTCCCAAAAAATTTTTCAGGTGTAGAGTTTCAAGTTTATTCCACTAAAATAATACCTTAGATGTACCATGTATTTGATAAAAAGATTTCTCTTGGTTTATTTAATTCTAGCATTTAAAATCACCCCTAGGATGAGCTTGTGGTTCGCAAGGGGAAACCCAGACAGACATGGCAGGTTATTTACAGAAAATTAGTGTTCCTTTTCAATTATTTGCTCCAAAGCAATGCATATACACTTCAGAGGAAACTCTTTATACACTGCTGAAATAAGTTGTGATATTAAAAAAAAAAAAAAATCAGAGCGGAAATATAGCAACATTAAAGAGACTTCAAAATAACTAGATTATTGTTTGTTTTGGTCTTCTACTCTGGGATGAAAAGAATAAGTCTGTGTTTAAAAAAATCACAAAAATAACCACTACGTGGAATTTCAGGTTTCAATTTTTATCCCCTTTCGAGTACCATGGCCAGGTACACAACAATACATAGAAAAAGTAACGGTGCTCCAAACGTGTATGAAATGCTATTGCTTAACAAGAAATCTGATCTACATCATTTGAAGGAAAAAAAGACGAGGCTTTATTTATTTTACTAAATACGTATTTTCCTTTCTGAAAATAGAAGTGATATTGACCTAAAAAATAGTCCTTTTTTATCAGTATATGATAAAAACTATTTGACTTACTGATGTAGTATTCTTGCACAATGCTTGTGTAACCATATATGGAAGAATATCCAAAAATTATTATCATAACCACATCTCTGCTGTCCAGCTCTACTATGTGTGCTGAATGACCTTCCACAGCATATTGCTGGCCGTGTACAAGTACTGCAGGAGTTCTGGAGCTCCATGTTTGACTGTGTATGTTGAAAATCCACAGTTCATCAGTAACATTGCCGTCATTTGTTTCAATTTTGCCTCCGTACATGTAGATGTCTTCCTGTGAAAATTGGAAGGGAGAGAGGAGAAAGCACATAATGGATTACAGAAAGATAACATCTGAGCTGCATACTCCTGTGCTGTGCAATATTTCATAACTGAGCTATCTGATTTAAATCTTCACATTTAATCTTACATTAACCAGCTCGATATCAGACACTAATCCCAAACAATGATATTTAAACTAAGCCAACAATGATAAGGAGTCTATTTCTCTGAAAAATAAACCCAGCCATGAAAATGACACCAAAATGAATCTCAAACAGATTACTTCAACCAGAAAACCTTTAATTACATGCCTCTTCTAATTCATACTGCAGCACTCTATTTTGAAAAAAGCTAAACAGAAAGGTTATTATACTGTTTTCTTAAGAAACCGTTCACAGAATTCAGATGTGGTTTTCCATACACTCAGTCTATGAGGATTTCCATTAGCATGTTCTCTCTCAACAGCAAAGTAACTTAAGTCCTGAGAAAACTCAGAGATGCAGTCATCAGAACCCAAAGAAAAAGGACAATGTGTGCATGGAATCCAGGTTGCAAGGGGCCTTAATGATCCCCTCATTACACCCTCCCTGCCATGGGCAGGGACACCTTCCACTAGCCCAGGTTGCTCCAAGCCCCGTCCAACCTGGCCTTGGACACTTCCAGGGATGGGGCATCCACAGCTTCTCTGGGCAACCTGTGCCAGGGCCTCACCACCCCAACAGGGAAGAATTTCTTACTAATATTTAAACAAAACCCGCCCTCAGACAGTTTGAAGCTACTCCCCTTGTCCTGTTACTCCAAGCCCTTGTCAAAGTTCCCTCTCCAGCTTTCTTGGAGCCCTTTTAGGTAGAGGAAGGTGCTATAAGGTCTCCCTGGAGCCTTCTCTTCTCCAGGGCGACAGCTCCAACTCTCTCGGCCTGTCCTCTTGCAGGGGTGCTCCAGACCTCTGATCCCCTCAGTGGCCTTCTGGATTTACTCCAACAGGACCATGTGTTTCTTATGCCCCAGAGCTGGACACAGTGCTCCAGGTGGGTCTCGCAAGAGTGGAGTAGAGGGGCAGAATCACATCCCTCGACCTGCCGGCCACGCTGCTTTTGATGCGGCCCAGGCTGCAGTTGGCACTCCTCTTTTTGCTAAAAATCAAATCCCATAGCGGAGTACTTTGAGCTCTTTTTAAGGGATGCAAAACAGATTTTCCAGCCATCATGAACCATGTGCCTCACACAGCAATGCCATCTGTTCTGATAAGTAATGAATTATTTACTTAAATACTGACTGAAAGCAAATCCTACTAAACGTCACTTCATCTAGAGTTGCAAACCAAGGTATCCAAAGTCACAGCACAAATTCTAGCTTATTGGCTAGACTTGTTCAAGGACAGTTTATAATGGGCAGAAAAAAAACCCTGCCTCTGGTTCTGAGAATGATCCTTAGTCTTTGCTAGGACATACCAGAACCAAATCCCATTTGCATGGTGTTTATACAGTTTGCAGTTGTCTTCTGCCTACTGCTATGTAATACTCTGGGGCTTACACTTAATTTAGTCTTACCAGGTTTAAATTAAAAAAATAAACATTTTTTTTTTTAAAAAAGAAAGCTGCAGGTTTAGGACATTTGGCTTGGCATGAAATACTGAGCCTCAAAAAAGAGGCTGAAAGATAAAGAAATTACCTAAGAATTTTGTATCAATTGTAGAAATTTCAGACTTACTGTACAAAGAACTGATGGGATCTAAAAGGAAATGTAAACTACATATTACTATCATCATGCACATCAAGGAAGATGAACTCTTGACTGTTGATGAACAGGCAGGAAAGTCAAATATAGGTATCAGTAGAATGACAGTCTGTTTAGTCCAGCAAAACAAAGGCTTGAGAGAGTTATAATACTGTCCATATGCCTGTGGTTGACAGCAACAGAGTCCAGAACATTAGGAAAAGCTTCCTAATAACTCAGAACGATTAGTCAGCAAATGACTGACCAAACTGTCTGACTGTCACGAGTAACTTGAAATTTCTGCAAGATTTTGAATGGGGTTTGGTTTGGTTTTGGGGTTTTTTTTTGGGGGGGGGGTGTTTGGTTTTTTTGAGGGGAGGTTGGTTTTTTTTTGTTTTGGTTTGGTTTTTTGGGTTTTGGGGTTTTTTTGCCTTTTTTTTTTAAATTTGAGGCAGGTGAACACGTCTCCATTTGGAATTAAAATGGATACTCTGTGCTGTCAATTAGTTTGGACTGGTGGTGTTTGAACAAAGATGTTCACATCCTTCAGTAGGAATTTGTAGTAGGATTAGCAAGATATATATCTGCACCCATTCCTTTCCTGTGAGATAAAACATTTCAAAGAGCTTGGCAAAGACCTACAAAAGCTGAAGGAGGTTGTGCACTGCTCCAAAGGAACAAATTTGAACAAATATTCTTGAAAGGATCCTCTATGGCTCATTCACTACACTACCACATAGAGCTCAAAAGTCAAATCAGCATTACTAAAATAATACACTACTTATTTTTAAATGCAGATAACTGACTACAGCCAAAAGAGGGAGCTAATTAAGGAGTTCCTGGTACTGTATAACAGTATTTTAAAAAAAACCAAAATATTTCTGACACTGAGGAAAGACACTTTAAAAAAAAAAAAAAAAGGTGACCTAAAGAGCTGCATGAACTTTGAAACGATTACTCGGACTGCTGACACTCAGAAACTCCTCCTCACAGTTCTGCTTCAATGATTCAAAGTTCAGATAAAAGATCACTTCTGTGAGAATTGAAAGAGACAACTGTTTTATCAACCACAAAAACATTTAACTAAGCTTTGCTAAAGGCTATTTATGAAATTAAGAAGCTCCCAATGCTGCAGAAAAACACTTTTAAAGTTAGTGATGATCAGCTGAACATGAAAAAATAGTCTGAGGGATTGAAGCCAGTAGAAGAAATACAGAAGTAAAATTAAAAACTGTTAGAAGCATAGGCAGGACAACATCCAAAATCACAGGCACATAAGGATAGATGTTTATTTGGAAAGCCTAATCGAGAAGAAATTGTAGAAAGGATACAAGTGCGAATGGTCCTAAGCAGCCTAAAGATCGTGATAAAAAAGGAATTCCCTTATAAACTTCTCCTATCTTTATAAATTCATAAAAACTAGGCATAAATCAAGGTATACAATAAAAATCAGGCTTTCTGGTAGACACAATACACAAGATACAGAGTTTAAAGAGTTGACACTCTGACCTTTAAATAAATTAAGTGTAGTAGATACTTGTTCATATTAAAATAGCATATCACAACAGGACTGCAAAGTAAAATAAAAACAACAAAAATAAAATGCGAGTCTGTGAAATCAGTGCAGAAAAAGTGTGAAGAATCTGGCCCAGATGAAAGATCTCAAAAATTGTACTCCTCAGCCTAGAGGAGAGAGAAGGTCAAGAGGCAGACTTGGCCAAGGAAGAGGTAACAAAACAGGCAGACAAGCACCGAGACAAGGCCTCCAACACATTCATATTTTAAGTTTTTGATACCACGTGTCAGAAGTAACACCTTCAAATGGCAGTGGCAGATAGTAAAGTTGAGCATTTACTCAATAAATTAACCGTGGTCATTTTATACATATCACTTCACATTAATAAAATTATCTAAGAAATTACAGAAACCTGTAAACAGCTTGTGGGTTTAAAATGAAAATTTCATATAAATTTTACCATATTTAAATCAAAGTATATAAAATGACACTTAAGAGTTCCTGCTCAGTAGGGAATTCCAGGAAAAATGACAAATTTCTTCCTGTAAGCTGAGCAGGCAGACAGTTCCCTCAAATCATGACATTCCAACCTACAGATCACCTCAGTTGGTTTCTTGGCAGCTGTTCAGGTGCAAGCCAACAAACCAGGCAGTGCAGCTCCTGTTAGCTTCAAAACTTTCCAGTAAATGTTTCCATTTTCTCAAATCGTGTTTTTCCCCCAAGAAAACTACTTTGGTGGAAACCTTTGATGAACCACAGTGATAAAGAAAGATGACAAAAGGTGTATGATCTGTAAATATTTGACTGTGCATTGTGGGCAGAGAGGATGGCAGCTGGAGGCAGGACCGATAAGATAAAAAGGCAGGATTTCAACAAAATAGTTTAATCACATTTCTCAAGAGAAAATATTCATTTGATCCTGTATTTTTCTTACAGAGTAATGACTGACATACACATTTTGACCAGCCAAAGTAAGACCAACAGAATAACTCAAGTACAGGCGAAAAAGTAAACTGTCATAATTTGAATCCCTGCTGGAGGAATCAATACAATTTACAGCAGTCAAATTCCTCCTAATTTCTTCATCTTATTGATACCATCATTTTCTTCGGATAACATGTTTTTTAAATAACCAAATAATTCAAATAAAATTGAATGCCTGGTGGGAGAGGGTAAAAAAGAGGGAGCTAGTCTCTTCAGAGTGTTTTCCAGTACACTGACCAGAGGTGATGGGCACAATTTGGATCACAAGAAATTTAATTTACGTGTAAGAATAAACATTTCTCTTTTTTTCAGTGAGGATGGTCAAGACTGGAACAGCTTGCTCTGAGATTCTGTGGAATTGAATACCCTCGGATATATTCAAAACCCAACTAGAGGATGTCTGGAACAACCTGCTGTAGTTGACCCTGTTTTGAACAGAGAGGTTGGTTAAGGACGGTCTCCAGAGGTCCTTTCCAACCTCAACTAATCTTTGTGAGTTTGTGAAAAATAAATTTCTAATACAGGCCCACCTCTAGAGAGCCTGTTCACTATTTAATTTTCTGTTACAAGCAATAACAAAAATATTCAGTGATAGCAAACAATATCCAAATTTTATTACTTATAAAAGTAAAAATACTTTCCTTCTTAAAAAAAAAACAAAAACAAAACAAAAAAAAGCACACACAAAAACCCCATAAACATAAAACCCCAAACCAAAACAAAAACCCCAAACCAAAACAACAAACAAACAAACCAACCCCACAAAACCACAAAACTCCACCTTGAAAAATTTCTTACTTAGTGTGACTAAACAGATGACACAGGAAAAACTATAGAGTTCTGGTAAACAAATGGCAATCAGTTTAGGGGCCTAAACTCTATAATTTGAGGGCAAAACTCTTTTAGAAGCCCAAGAGAGAATACAATCTTACAATGTGCATTTCTCCTTAGTTATAGTAATGAAGAAAGTCAGGCTCCACATGAAAGCACTAATTTCTGCAAATTAATAGATCTTCCAAATCCAAAAAACAAATCCCCCCCCTTAAACGAGTAACCATTAATTAATATGGAAATTTTTGCATTTGAAATTTCATAAAAACTGAAAAAGTAAGCCCCAGAATTTCCACAAAATAGGTAAATGGATATTTTTTCTCAATAGATGTAAAAAGGCAAAAATTTGCAAAAATGACTGGTGATCCAGTACACTTTGTTTCAGTTGTTTCATGTTTCTGACTTCTAAGGCCATGTACTTGCAACTGGGGAAAATATCATGCCCCGACAGTATGACTCAGCTTTTGCATGATAGTTTCAACAAGTCTTCAAATCCCTTGACAGAGAAGCATTTTACAGTGAGAAAAAACTGAAACATGGTAAGGAGAATAGTCAGAGACCACCAAAAGAGCACGTAAGAGCACCCACTCATCTGTCCCAGCCAACAGACTATGCAGCAGACCAGAGTAACGCTTCTACATCCTTCATACTGAACCTGAACAAACAGACAGCCAAACTCATTAGTTCCTTTGACCCTGGACAGGTTGTCTTCCCTACACCATATTTCAGTGTTAATATTGATTTTATATTTCATATAAATGCAGTAATTCAAGACCTCTAAAACTTCCTACACTTTTAATCCTTAGACTTCACAATTTTTCGCTTTCCCTAAAAGAACAATACTTATCAGCTGCTCTGACTGTACCTGGGAATGACACACTGTTATGCAAATCCTTCCTGCATTCCAAAAGAATCTTATCTGGTAGTTACCACTGGAAAAAGAAGTATAAAGAAAATGCAACAAAAGGGTAATTTATAATTCATTTCTAATGAATTGGAAGCACGTCAATCACATTAAAATAACCACATAATTTTCATTTTGTGTTTCTTAAGTGTATCATGGCTACACAAAAATTAGTTTTCTGCCTTAATTCTTATATAAATCCAACCTGTTCTTGAGGAATTGGCCTACTCACAAACCACATGAACAGTCATTCTCTATTTTCTTGAAAAAAGACTATCAATCTTTTTTCTCCCATAGACTGTATCCATACATTACTATATAAATTAACTTTATAAAAATTAACAGGACTCTAAAATTCATCCCAACTTGTTCTCTATACTTCCACCTTGAATTTCTAAAAGTTTAGTCAAATCTGTACATCATTAAGAAATTTCTCGATTTTCCAAGCAAAATATAAGTCACAAAAAATGTCATCTGGCAATAATTCATCCATCACAACCCTCTTTTCTTCATTCAACATGTACCACCTGGTTGGGACTGTAACACCTCTGCCTTTCCCCAAACTGTTAGCTCCTTGAGTATGGTAACAATATCAAGAACATTTTATGCATTATATCAAAAGAAAAAGATTAATTACATTTCTACTCAATCCAATAATCCTCCCATTAGATCAGGACTGACAGAGTGGAGAACAGCCTTCACTTAACGCTTCCTCCTGCGGCCTGATTTATTATTCTTAGCTTATTGTGAAACTATATCCTCACTGAATAAGAACCTGAATAAGTTACATGAGAAGCATATTATAACCTAGAGATCCCAGCAGGACCGGGTTCAAGTTCAAGGCAGAACATACTGCTGCAGCAATTTGTATGTCAGGAGGTTAGCTGAACCGAGAGTGCTGCCACGTTATTTCTTCATTATTTGCAGTTTTCCACACGGTTGCTGGGTACAGTTAAAGGTATTAATTAAGCTGAAGATACTTGGACTTCACTTTCAAACCAATTGGAATAAAATTTTGAAACAACAAGTGAAAAATATTGCACTTCTAAATAAAGAACCAATCACTTGATGAATTAGATCCGGTGAATTGAAGGGAACACTGAACAGGCTTTCATCCAGACTATATGCAGAAAGTGTATGACAGCTCATCTTAACTATTTCTCATACTTTTGAGCTCTGGAAATCAGAATTAGAAAGCAAGTTGTGCATAAGATGTAATTAAAAGTATTGAAACACGTAAAACTAGGCAAATTGGTCGTACAAATACCTACCAACAAAACAGGTAGAAAATACTTTTACATTCCTAGTGCTGCTCAGATTATACTACAATAGCCAACACAAATAGGCATTAAAAGAATAACAATAAAACAATTGATGAAAGATTTTATCTCAATCATATTGAAGGAGGAAAGCTTTTTGCTCTTTTTTGCTTTGTTAATGCTAGCTTTCGATAAGACTAATAAAAAATACCACAAGATATGTAGATTCAACATCAATCCGAATTATTTGGAAAAGGAATCAAAATAATTACCCTTTTCAAATAAAGTTTTAAAAGTGGAAGCAACATTCATAAAACTCCAATGAGCTTAATTTAATTCAACTATGTATAAAATGGTCTGTACACTGTAAAATATCTTTATGATTACTACTACTACATCAGCCTGCCTGCTTCATTTCTATTGCCAGTCTCGAAGGAAACAATTCTCAATGCCCAGCTATCCTTCCAGTGTCTTGGGACTACTAGGAATAGTTTAATTTACATGGCCAAAATCTGTGATAAAACCACAAACTCACAAGTGAGTAAACTGCCAGCAGTGACCACATACACACCCTGTAGGGAACTCCCTTTCTACCTACTTCCAGGGATTTTGCAATTTATTCTCTAACTCCCTGCCTAGTCACTGTTTAGCAAAGCTGTATGTGCCTACTTTAAAAACCTCACAAGTCATTTCCTTCAGTACCTTTATAATCCTATTTCTCACATAAATTATTCCAAAATATGTTGATATTTTCAGTTATCAAGATGCCTGAAACTACATAAAATCTCTGAGATACAGTAGAACCAATTGCTAACAGAGATAAGTACCACCTTTCCAATAACCAGACTAAAGAGGCACTGAATGTAATACTAAGAGTTTAGTTGGTCTCAAAGCAAGAGCACTTTTATACTCTCTCCTCTATAAATGCATAAAAAGCCTTAGTCACTTATTATAACTATAGATCAGTGGAAGTCTTCTGATCTTTTTTCTCCAGAATAAAGAAGAACGGTACTTCAATTTTAACTAAAGAAGCTTTCTGAGGGAAATAGGCACAGTAACTTATTTCATTCTCCACAGAGTCAATCACATGGTTTCAATTTTTACCTTGCCCCACAATCAGGCAATGCTAGCTCTGCACTCTCACTCCAGTCTAGCACTAGGCTTTGAAATCTCAGGAGCTCAAGTCAAAAACTTAATCTAATTTCTTCTCTGTGGATATTTTTTTCTCTCAACCATAAAGGAAACATTACACAATTACTAGTATGCTGCTCAAAACACAGCTCAAAGCTGCCATCTCTAGGTATTATGTTCTACTACTACTCTTCACTGCAAACTGTTTTTCTGTTTTTCAAGAGACTGAAGATCTGAAAGGAAAAACATCAAGTTTATCCGAGTAAGTTAATTTAAGAACTTATTGCAGGAGGATATACTTCTTCTACTTGCATGGTCAGCTCCTTTTGGCCCATGTAATTTTTGACATTTGACATAACCACTAAAATCAGCGTATTAGTTAATTATTTCACATAAGTTCATTGTCAGTGAATACTGATTGCTAATTAACACGTGTCTTCAACAACAGCAATAGCTTCACTACACACTTGCTTGTAGCTTTCATTATTATTAACAAGAGTTGCATTTCCTCACTGAGATCCAAAGAGATTTCTGAATTAACAAAGGTCTCTTATATTTAATATTTTCTGGTAAAAAGTATTTCTAAAATGGTTACCCTTTAGTCTGGAATGTCTCAAGAAAATATTAGCACCGTCAAATAAAAAGGTGAAATGATATTTTAAGCCTTTCTTCTGAACCGCTAAATGATACATTACTTGCATGTTTCCCAACTAAAAGGTTCACATTCTACAAGAACTGTAATAACCAAAGATACCAGTCAGAAAGATCTGAGCTTTCAAAGAATAGATAACACATTAGTAATGAGTTTGGGAACTGATGAGAAGAAAAGCAATTTTTGAGTTGATGTAGGGGGCATCCACAGAATCTAGTTCATATTGCTACTGAAAACACCTCTACAATATTAAACATGCCATGTACAGATTCAACATCTCTGGAAGAACAACAGATGCCAGGAAAAAAAAAACAAAACAAAATATCCACCCACGCCTTCAATTCTGCTTGGCTTCACAGAAAGCACTATATAAAAGGAAGACCCAAACATAAAAAGAAACTAAAATGTACAACTAAAAGGGTAAAATCTTTAATGACAATATGAAGACATTTTAAGGACATCTGCTCAGATCCCATGAATGCTTCCTATTTAAAAAAAAAAAAACAAAAACAACAAAATTTCCCATTACAAATAACAAAATAAAGCTTAACTTAGCAGAAGGATAATGGAGACTTAGAAGAAATAAAGACTTTTCAAAGTTAAGGTTCAAAAATTCCAGCAGACTAAAACAGGCACACACATAAAGGCAAGCCATGAAACAGCTTAATGAGTTACCTGCAAAATTTATATCTAAAGTACTAATACATAATTCTTCAATTGCATTAGCAATACAGCCAGCGAGGTACTTTGTGGTGCCAACAGACAGTCTGAAGCAGTATTCTGAGAAGATAAAGCCATAGCAATAAAGTGAGGTTAACTTTTCCACGTGAGTCCTTCATGGTGGACTTTACAGGTATTTCCATAGCAAAAATTAAACCCAGAAGATTAAAGTAGTGGGGGGAGAAATAGCAAAAAAAAGTCACCAGGATCAATTCTGAAGGAATTTAAGAACAAAACAGCTGACCCCTGTCTGTAGGAAGAGGTAGAAATGCCAGAATTCAGCAAATAAAACAAGCAGACTGAGGAAAATGCTGTGAACTTCTGAAAAGGGAAGCTGTATCTTGCAAGTCATTGGCTTTTCCTGAAGGAATCAAAGGTCCACTTAACATCCTTTTCCAAAAGATGCTTCATAATGTTCCTCCATAATGCCCTAAAGAAACTAAGATGCCCTGGGACAAGCAAGGCAGACAACACTAGGCTAAATAAGTCAATAAAGCTTTGGGGAAAAAAAACAGGTACTTCTTAAATGAATAAAGGTCATTAGTGGGGTCCCACTATTTATTTGTGTGACATACTGAAAAACAAGTAGGCAGAGGTATGAGAGGAAAAATGGCAACAGTTTTTGACAATACTGTGTTACTCAAAACAGCTGAGGCAATGGTCAAAAGTAAGGAATTGCAGAAGAATCTCCTAATACTGAATGTGCAATACAAGAACAAAGAAAAGAGTAAATTAATGTTCGTGTACGTAAGCATGAAAATGTGCATATGTGAAAAAAAAAAACCAATTTTAAGCTGCACATACAAGGATGGGTTTTGAACTGACTAGAATGAGATCTTGAGGTTATAACTGACAGTTCCGGGAAAACACCAGTTCAAAGCCAACAGCAGGTTTTCAAAAAGCTAAAATACCCTAAAGAATCAATAGGAACAAATTAACTAATTTAATGATGTCAATCTCTGAGGTAAGAATACACTAAAGACTGTGATTTTCCCTATCTCAGAAGGGATATAACAGAATTAGAAGATATAGAGGCAATGACACAATGTTATCCAAGGTATGAAATATCTTCCTTATAGAGAATTATTAAAAACAAAATAAATTTTTAGTGTGAAAAAGAAATGATAGAGAGAGGATGTGACGGACTCACAGATACTCCTGAGTAGTACAGAGAAAATAAAATGGAGATTAAAAAGTGGGGATTATCAAAATTAAACCAGCTAGTACCAGTACTCAAAAGGTGGCATTTCTTGAAAAAATACACTGCACTGTAATTCTTAGGCACAGGATAATATCAATGCTAAAATAAATATATGGTCCAAACATTTGGAAAAAAATAAACTTATTTGTATTTTTTCCACTAAAATACTATCTTATTTTAGGAAATACCAGCTGCAAACTAGGACAGCATTCTGAGGAAGCTTCTATATGTTCCTGTCATTTTTCCTCATATTCCTCCCTGGGCATTTGCTGTTACCCATAATTCAAGACATATTACCAGGCGAGATGAACACTCTGGTCTGACCTGATACAATCCTTTTTGTCCTTCGCTGCTGGGGGTGTCTTATGAAAACAAATGAAAATTTGTGATAAAAATTCTGCAGTTCTCTTTCACAGTTAACAAGTTTGTCATCATCTGTAGCTTGTCTCCCTGATGGATACCTCGGGCATATGTTGAAGCCTTCTCTCCAGTCCTGTCTCCTTGTGCTCCTGACTGAAGAGTCCCTGGACCTGGGTCATCCCTTGCCACATCCTGGGGCTGCCAAAGGACCCTGTTACCAGCACTTGGCTCTGCCTGCTGGGGATGATGCCTGGTCAGCAAGAGCACTGCCCACAATTCCAATTATATCACACACCCACACACACCTGCTTTTTATTGGCAGTTTAGCTCTGAGGATCACGGTCAGATAGGTGACTTAGATCTATTGTGCAACCTCTGTTCAAAAAAATGTGCAATATGTCTAAGTACTGAAGACGATACTAACACAAAATATTTATGGACTAGAAATTATATTGTCCTTGAAAATCTACATTCATGGGGAGTCATTTTAAGATCACTGACAGCATACACAAAGAAATTCATTATATAGAATGCTGAAGAGTCCATACCTGATACAAAGCAAGAGTGTGCCCATACCTCTGGAGTGGCCCTTTGGATACAGGTACTACATTCCATATACTGCTTTCCAAATTGTAGCTGGAAGAGAAATAGAAAAGTCAACATTTTGCACCTGCAGAGAAATAGAAGGGCTTGTATGTTCAAGTTAACTAACTTCTGTTTGGCAGACTTGATCAGTCACTGTTTCTCTGTCACGATAGTTTGTTTGCAGCAGTAGCATGATCGCTTTTAACTATTACAACAGTGCACTAACTTGTGATGGTGCACCACATGTTCATCAAGCAAAACAGGAGTAGCTCTTTAGGGGACCCATCAACAGCCTCAGAAAATGGGAGTGTAATAAAAATCACCAGATTTATAAGAAAGCTATGACACTGGGCAGCTAAGCGCACTGATATCAGATACATAAAAAACCACACCCCACTAAACTGCTCATGCCATGTATTTGTGCACTACTTTGAAGATTTACTGCTGGGCATCCTCTTAGCTATATGGTTGATTTTGATTCCCATTACATTTTAATTAGCAATTGATCCATTAATGCACTAAGACACAACAAGATGGAAGAGAGGTAAAAAAATAAATGACAGAGGTAGAAAAGAAAAACACCAAAGAAGTTGGAATTTATTTTGGATGATTGCAAATGTATGGAAGAAAATAACAGGTAGACGAAACCAGAAGTAAACATACTAATGAGCATATCCTAACACTTGCATTTACACCATTTAGGGCCTCTACATATATACAAGTTACCGTCCAAATCAGCTACACAATATTTACAGTTGCTTCAACTTTATTTTCAAAAGGGGGGTCAGATACACATACATACAAACTGTCATAAATATAAAGAAGTGAAATACAGTTGACCCACGTAACCCAACTGGCATGTTACCAAACAACTAAGTGCATGCACCAAATACAGGTCTCCTATAATCATAAATTAACTCGAATAATGTAGAACGTTCGAGATGTACTGTTTGAAAATATCAGCACATGGACTTCTCTCACTACTCTACTACCACAAACATTTATATGTTTGGCAGTTTCTCACAAAACTCAAGAAATTACACATTAGCATCACACACGGTTTGATGTTGCCCATATTTTCATTTTCTGTAATCATAATAAAATTACAAGCAGAAAATAAGACCATTAATAAAGAATCTAAAAGCACATAAATCTTTCCATTAAATCATGAGATAGAAGCTGCCTCCCTGGTAAGATCTGTTTTCCCTGAGCCACACCAGAAAGGACGTGACAAAGGAGAAATCACTTACTTCAACACCATCTGGAAGGAACTGTAGTTAAAAGTGTATCCACCGATCACCCACATAAAGTTCCCGTGTAGGACGGCCTTGTGGGAAGCGCGGCCCACGGAAGGGCTGAATGGCTTCACATTCGGGAGAATCCAGTAAGACTCCGTGGAAGGGACGTTCAGAGAACAATCTGGACCTGTTTTGTAAACAAATGCACAATTTGTACAATCTGTTAGACGGGAACGTTAGAGCCAATAAAGCAGAAACAGGGGAGGCTTAATTACAGATGTCAGGATTGCTCACTCTGATAAAATATGGTATAGAGTTTTATGTTTAGCAGATGCTCAACGAAAAAAATTGACAACATGGGATGTCAGTCAAATTGAAAGCATTAGATTAGCTCACGTACTAACGATCTATTTCTGCACCCTTCTCAGAAAACAGATTGTATGAGTCAAAAATTGAAAGAAAGGCGCAATGTATCACATTTTTAGATGACTTATCACTGAGGTCTAAAACTTGTAGCACAACATGCACTGTATGTTACCTCTGGAGGAAAAAACTGTACTGTATTTGAACAGAGTAAGCTTATATCAAAGCAAATAACATAATAAATTAAAATATACATTGTATTAAATCTCAGGGTAAAAATCTGCCCTTTGCCAATGTCATTCTGCCTTGTTTTTCAAGTGGAAAATACACTATAAAGCACTTTATCAAAAGAATGATTTGAATATTTAGATTTTATAATATTTTATAGATCATTCTACAAAGGCACCAAACACATAGCTATATATTATTCTCAAATATATTTCAACCAATCATTCTTTGTTAAATATGGACAAGCCAGAAAAATGCATAGTTTTCTAGTTATAGGACAATTAAAATAATGAACAGCAAAGGTTTTTTTAAAAAATTTGTTCTGATCTTTTCATCATTAGTTTATGCTCTAGATCTCGTTATTTAAAACCTGAATATATACAGACTTTTCTTAACCAAAAATAAATAAATAAATAAAGGCAGCACCATTTCTCTCTTGTCAGTGCCTGTACATCAATATTGGCTTTATTTCTAGATGGGGAACACTGAATTTTTAGGACACCAGTGTGCTCCACTTCAAGCATTATCCATCGTGGAATTGAGATTTTTGCCATCAGTGATGGCATACTGGTGTTGTACAACATTTATGATCCTGAAAGAGGATGAACAGTGAGGAAAAATTGTTGCTAAAGGCAATTACTGGAGGGTAAAGAGAATCAAATCAGCCTTTGAAGAACGACAGAACAATTCTACATAGTTAAATTGAAAACTAAGTAAGCTACACTTCAGGATCATCTTAGGATAGTTCATGAAAGTATTATATCACCACTCAGCAAAGGTCAAAATAAGTTGTGTCAGACTAGAGAATACTGTTACCTTGCTGCATAAATCTGTGGTTTGTGTACCCTTAGAAAACTGTGTGTCCTACTGAAAGAGAGATTAGAGCTGGAGACTGTTTACAGCAGAGTAACAAGGATGTTCCAATTACAGAAATCATCACATTCCTTTGAACTACTGACTTTTTCACTTTGAGAAAAAATAAAATTGTGTGAATAATGTCCATAAAATAAGTGACAAAGAGAGGGTGGATATGAACAATCCATAATCTCTCTGAATATAAAGAACTGAGATTCATCAAATGCAGTTTGAAGAACACATGTTCAAAACAAACAGGAGGAGACAGTTCTTCATGCAAGAAGTATCAGATCTCCTTGGCAAGGATACTCCCCTGGCAAAGGATGCTCTGAATCCAACGATTTACACTGTGTCAAGGAGACACCAGACACATTTAGAAGAGAGAGCTGCTGAAGTTTACTAAACAAGCTAAATAAGTAATGTACATCAAGTTGATAATTTTAAAACATATTATCTTGGGGGGGGTAGTGAAGGGAGACTACATTTTCCCATGTTTATTACAATTTTTAGGGCAACTCGTCACAGTTACTTCTTATACACAAAAACCAGGCATCCAATCTGTACCTAACCAGCTGTCAGCTTTTCCTAGTTCACTGAGAAGAATGATGTCCACTTGTACCCAAATTACCTTCCACTCACTAAATGATGGAGACACTCAATTCCCACAGTTCATTATACCTTCTACTCAGAAAAGATTAATGTTATTTGAATGTGGTCTAATGAGAGCATGAACAATTCAGCACATTATTTCTCACGCATTAATAATAAATACCGTAATAGAGTTGCGACCTCAGCAAAACAATCGCAATTCGGTAGGTCACTGGAGGAAACACTTAAGTTGAACCTAAAAGGGCTTTAAAATAAACAATTTGATTAAGTATTCCTTGCTCGGGGAAGAGCTCGAAAGTGACGAAGACGGTGCCCCCCGTCAGAAGGCGAAGCCGCGTCCCCGCCTGTCGTCACCGCGACCCCGCACGGAGATGTCGCGGCCAACAGTGAGCCCTGGTGGCCAACGACGAACAAGGCAGCGCAGCTCCTCGCACGCCGAGCGACGGGAATTCCCAACTCCTGGAGACGGGGAAGCCGCGAAAAATCCACACGGCAAATCCGAGCACGGTGAGATGGCGCTGAATGTAATAGACGGAGACAGGCGAAACGTTTTTATGCCAAGTTAGCAACGCAAAAAAAAAAAAAAAAAAAAAATCTTAACAATACCGCGAACCAGATCAGACAACTCTCTTCCAGCCTCGGGGCTCCCTCGCTGGTCAACAACGAAGGACAGGAAAGGCGAGACAGAAAGGAGAAACTACATATCATGGAATCATAGAAAGGCCTGGTTTGGAAGGGACCTTAAAAGATCCTCTAGTTCCAAGCCCCTGACTTAGGCAAAGACGACTGTATCACGTATCAATCCGTACAAAAATGGAATAAGTAGCTGCAAAAAATGCAAACCAATAGAATCATACTGGCTTTAACAAAACACCATTTAAAAAGCAAATGCTTTTGTGTGGCTATTGCTTTATAAGAGCAAGGTAAATTTAGGACTTTTAAATATCATTTATAGATTTTCCTACTTGAATACATATACCATTATTTCAGCATAAATACATTTTCTCTTCAGAAACATCCCATTCACTAAATATGTGCTTTTTGAGCAACAGAGAGCACTACAGCTGCAGAACAAAGATAATGAAAAATATGTTTTGTTATGTTCCATGCAAATATGAATTCTCTCCATTTATTTAAAATTGAATTTCATTCTTATCTTCCTAATGTGTCAGTCAAACCACTGGGAGACAAAAAAAAAAGCTTTAAAACCAGCAAACAACTTTATAAACCTGAATTGGAAGTCAATTACGTTATCCTCTAAGGTAGGAAAAAATTCTGTGGGTTTAAAAAAAGTGATTTATCCGCACAACACATGAGAAGGAATCTAATTTCTGTTTATTGAGAAGTTTCATGAAAAGCCAAAGTAACAATCTGTTCCAGTAGCTTAAGTCATAAGATCAATTTCCACCTAATGACTAAACATCATTTACTGTCTTCAAGCCTAATCTTTTCCTTTAGGATCATAGGAAAAAAACCCAAAAGCATTGATGCGTCAAATACAAATTTCACAGTCCTCTTCTTCGCACAATCTAATCAAAGCAATTAAATAAAGTATTTGTTGTTTATTCCGTATTTGTTTGATGTTTGATCATATGAGTTGAGTCACTGCTTCAACGTAATTTTTCAACCACAAATACAAACTCAATACCACATTTCTCAGGTACCCCATAAAATCTTTGCACAATAATGAATCTGAGATTATGAAAAAAAAATTTTTTAGATAAGAGAATATATATTATTATACTTTCAATAAAAATCTTATAAGAAGTTTTACCAAGCAGTATTTTAAGGGAACTTCCCAGTCTGACCATTTGCGAGACTTTCTGTCAGTCACTCTCCCAGCACCAAGGACTTTCACTGCTGTGACTGGAGCCAGATTAATTCCCCAAGAGGTAAATCACCTTTCTTAAAGAAAAGTGGTATCAACTTTGTGTTTTCACGTAGCTAGTATTCAAATGAGAATAAAATGTTGTTCTGGGATGGCTCACAGGCATTCTGATAGGAGGTGTATCAATGGATCTCTACACTGCCACTGCACAGCTCCACGACATCCACACGGGATATAATTATTTATCCCATCCTGCAAATAGTCTTGTTGCAAAGGAAACTCAGTGGTAGGCAGAGAGACCCTGGCTAGGTCTCCAGCTAGCTGTGCCAGGACTCAGCCTTCTCCATGAATGAAACAGAAATCCAAGCGCACACAGGCTGATGCAGTTCTTAAAATGCCATCCGGTTGCTTAGTCAGTCCCATTTGTTTCCTCAGCCAGGAAGGTGGATCATCCAAGAGAGATCTGGCTGCAGGGAACCTGCAGGGTCAGTCTGAGCAGTCAAGCCAAAGAGGCTGCACTGCTGCCATCAGTGTGTACTGCTCAGAGGTGCCCTTTAGTTGCCCGACTGCAGATCTCCCACTCAGGATCAACAAGGCAGGTACTGAAGAGTAAGGCCGGATGTCACGGCAGTGTTTACTGGAAGCACATCGCACAGAAAGCTTTCCTAGTCTTTCATGACTGAGAACAAGTGTGTTCTTTGGTAGACTTTGCATGATATTTGTCATTTTAAACAAAAATGTGCTTTGCTTCTTACTCTCTAAAAGAAACAGCTTTTCAGATTGGCAACACCCATTGGACTAGAGATTTTGAGACTCCATGCTAGTGGCAGCAGAATATCTAGCTCTAATATCCCTGCTAACTTCTAGGAAACTTCAGAGCTCTAAGTTAAAAGACTCCTTCCAGTTTTCAAACGATGTATTAATGGACAGTTTATCCCAACTTCTCTTCTACCAGTGTTGATATCACTGAACTCAAAGAGCTGGTCTGTCTATACACCCCACAAATGTTTATAAACAGCAACACTCCTCCCTTCTAGCCTTCCTTTTACTAGTTTAAACAAAGCATGCTCTGTTAGTACCTTCTATAGCCTTGACTATCCTAATAGTTCTCCAAGTCTATTTTTATTTGTATTCATAAAACTGTAGAAATAAAACAAAGTAATGCTTTCATATATTTATCTCAAGTTTCCTGCTAGTGCACTTGACACTTCACAGCCTATAGTTTGTAGACTATATAAAATTAATAATACTCATTAGTTCATGTTCTAATTGAGATAGACAGGCAAGTTTTCTCCCATGTCACCTTCCACACTTCAATCCAATATTATGAAACAATTTCTTAATGCTCTTAGTCTCCAAATGTATTAATTTACAATTTATACTGAAGTAATTACACATTACTCAAAGCCTTTTTTGCAAGATATTCTGGTCCTCCTTCAAACTTAAAGTAACTTCCACCTTTGTTTTACCAGATTTCTTTCGCAGTCCTACAAGTAGATTATAAAATTACGTAACAATATCAGTCCCAAGATCAGACCTTAAGCAGTACTGATATCTTTCCATCCTAAAGTCACTTGTTCAGCACACCCACTCACATTTCACGAGTAAGAAGCTGAGGTCCTTTTACTGTTTCCTTAGATATTCCCTGCCTATTTCACTTCCAATGATTTCCTGTCATCAAATGCTGAGGTTCAAAAAATCCATTGCAATTTCCTCTCCCTTTTCTTACAGACTATTTTAGCATAAACTACATTGATAAATCCACAATTCAACTGTTTCACTATTCAATCGCAGCATATCTTTAATTACTTCCTTTCTCAAGTTATAGTCTGGAACTTTATACACTCCTGAAATCAAGCTTCAAAGTTTTGAGCTGCCTGAATCACTTTCTTCCTTGTCTTAAATGAAGGTGCTACACATAATAAATGAAATTTATTGCTGTCCCTTATCAGGGAGATCAGCACTATCTATCTCCTTGTGTTCTGGACAAAGTACTGCATGGAATCATTATTTTAATCAAGTGTTTACATGTTCTATCTTATTACATTTAAGTGTATGCATTTTAAATAAATATTTAGAAGGTCATAGATTTATCTTTAATGGATTACATTTTTCATTAAAACTCACAAATAGCAGGGGTCTCACTTCCTAAATCTCAGAATAATTAGACACACAGAGCATTATCAACCACTTTAATGCAGCCATTTATTGAAACGAATCAGATAAGTTCTGCTAAACTTGCTTTCACTAATTATCAAATGGTACCATAAAGCTATTTAAAACTGAAGTTGGCTTTTCGTTTACCTGTGATGTTCATTGTCTTGTAATAAGGATACTTGATTTTTCTCACACATAATTCTCAGACACTAAATTTCTAATTATGACAGCTATATTTTGTTTACAAATTGCACAAGTCCTCAAGGATGCTTTACAAATTGTTAAATTCCATCAGAAGATAAAACTGAAGAATGTTTCTAGTACATAAAATAATCATGCATTATAAGACTATTCCTTCCCACCAATTCTATATATGCAAAACCTCCTTAGACGACTCTCATTTCTGTGATAAACATAAAAAAAGTCTGCAAATATGGAGTGCATAAATTGGATTTTAACCTAAAATTGTGGGAGGAAAGGATTCCTTGGGTTGTGCTTTTATGTGCACATATAGTATAAATTCACATATATATGAGGACATCTCCCAGACTGTAAAACTGCAGTTTCTCTTGACTGAACTGGTACTTGGCCAAGAGACACCCTGAAAAGTAGAACTGAGACGAAGAGGCCATTACCATGGGGTAGAACACTTATCAGACACCTGCCTCTACTGTTTTTTCCTTTCAAAAACAGATCTGTCTGAAGCCAACGTTACGTAACAGGTCCTCCTCTCTCAAACTAGACACTTGTTTGCTTTTTGGCCAAGAATATCCAGGCACAACAGGCCAAAATCTCGGATTTCAGACCTCTAAGCATTTGGCAAAAGCTCTTTCCAGTGCTGCATCTTTCCAGTGCTGCATTCCAACTGCTGCTGCCTGAGCTCCCATCTCAATCCTTCTCCATTGGTTTCAATAAACCAGATAAACCGGCACCACAGAAACACAGCTTCGCTAACCCTCTGCGCTGAGGAATAAGGCAGGTCAAACAAGGGAGCGTGACTTCAAAGTTTTCCACTGATGCAATGGGAACAAACTCAACCCCAGCTAGTCCTTTCAGGATAACCTAAGTTGTGCGTTGACACACACTGACATAGTTGGTGTGGCTATACTCAAGTGTTGTTAGAATAAACGCTACAGTAACAAGCAAGGCAAAAATACTGCTTTTACACTGCAGAAGTCACAGCTCCTTTTATACTTCCATTGTTTACTCTTCTCCTACTTAAAGGTTTCACTTTTCCCTAGAAACATGTTATAAAATTCAAGCTGCCTGAATCGCTAATGGACTTATTTCAAAGTTAATTAGTTTAATTTTCGAATCTGGTCTTCTGTTACATCTCTATCTGCTAGGAGCAGATCTGTAGGGAGAATCAACTAATCATAGACGTTCCAGAATTTTTATTGGTGTTTTAACTTCGCAGTAGGGCCTAATGCCCATTTGTGGGTGGTGTGCATTATGTGCAACCCTAGAGCTCATCTTCTGGTGCAGTTTCTTCTAAAAGGAAGGCAGTTCCTCTGTTTTCAAGCAATCTCATGATGCAATCCAACACACAATACACATGAAGGATCAGATTTGCTTTGAAGGTACCCTACTCATGCTCTTAAAGACTAATGTAAAAACACCCTGTAACTCCTCCAAAGTAGACTACCCTTTTTCTTGCAGTACTGATGTTCAGCGATCAAAGTATCAAGAAAGTTTCTCTTAAATTTAAAAGAGCCTTGAACTCTCTTTTTTCCTGTATAGACCCAGTAGTTAGTAACATTTCCAGCATGTTCAAAGACAGCCCATTTAACCCTCTTAAAAATGTGGAACTGTTCACAATCCTTTCAGTCATCCTGAATTTTTACACCTGTAACAGAAGTTTTAACTGTTTGATAATCTCTCTGCTCCTTTACAGCCTGAGACAATCCAAGACACATTGCACCCAATGTCAAAGAGATTTCTGGTTGTGAACACATATTCAGCAAAAGCATCTTTCTATAAACTTCTTAAATAGGTCAATTAGTGCAATAGCCACCACTTTCGTCTCAGTGGAGTCCCCATTTCTCTTCTACCTGTGCCTAGCAAAGAAAAAGAGATCAGGTGAGTAGTTTAAAGGCGTGGTTTTTTCCTCTGTGAATTACATCCACAGCCTGCAACACCAGGCATCAACACATTCTGCTATATAATAACAAGGCAGATTAGCCAGTAATGGGACGGTGTAATATAACTTAATAATCATACAGGAATCACTCTTCAGCAAAAACTTCAGCCTCCTTTATGTTGCCTGAATAGTTTAAATTAACCAGATTTCATGTAAATACTAAATTGTTTTCCTATGAGACCAACCATTCCAAACATTTAACATTACTGGCATTATCTTAAAAATGCTTTCATTTAAAAAAAAAAAAAAAAAACCCACTACATTTAACAAATACACTTTTTGCTAAATGCAAAGCCTGATAAAAATAGTTTAAAAAAATACATAAATTATTTGCTTTCCAAATCTAAAAGTTATTATTGTCATGGCTTTATTCTGTATTGGTATGACTAACAGTCAGCTGCAAGTATCTATAAGATCCTTGTATTATATTCTACATATACATTATAGATGCATATACAAAATGCATCTAATAATCATAGGATCCTACTTTTTACTCAAATAATTTTTCTATCCCAAAAAATACAGTGTTCTCTTTTCTCAGAATACTTCTTTTAAATGTGTTCTTCAGAGCTGCTCCTTCCACAATACCCACAAGATGTCACCATTGTAAAAGAAAGAAACCCCAATGTTGTAGAAGGAAATTCCAGGGTTTATGTTCTGAACCATAGATTTCAATTATTATACTTCCAAATCAATTCTGTTCAATGATTTGTTGTTATATAATATTGACACTAAACATACTCAACAAAAAAATCAGAATAAAAACCAAAACATAAAACTCTTTACAAAATCCTAGAGAGCAAGACCCTCTAGTTACTGGGTTTGAATTACAAAACAAGGAAAAACTTGTCAGCCAGCCAGACCAATAAAATAAGTAGAGCAATTTACGATTCCAGCATTGCAAATGACCCACAGAGAAGATACTATCAGTGTAGGAACTATAAAAAATGTGAGTGCAAATAAATAAAGAAATAGAATGGAGAAGCAAGTAGTCTCCCAGAGAGCTTAAGGAAAGTTTGGTATCATTTTTTGTTTAGTAAGGAAATACAAATATGTATCTAAGCCAGTTCATCTGTGACAAAATAAAAAACTAATTTAAATCTACATAGGTTCAGTGAAAATCCAAGGAACAATGAAGGAAATTTTATCATCCTGTGCACTGTTGGAAAGGTTGAGAAGGTAATATGTACAGAAATGATAAGTGAAAGGAAGGTACTAAGAGAGGAAGTTAGACTTTTAATTTTATTTTGTGCTCAAAGCTTCTAAGGATGTTTATAGCACTGTAACTAAAGGCACAGACTAAAAATAATTTCCAAAGATTTGTGACATTTCCCCATTTTGTGCACAGGGATCTGAAATTGCAAGGAATCCATGCACAGATAAAAGGATTGTATTCTTGCTATGAACTCTACTCAGAACTTCCTTACAGAGATCAAGCTTTCAGGATGTTTTTGTGCACTACAGTCCTGGAAGGTTCTAAGGGACTCAGTAGCAAGTCTACACTGTTTCCATTCAATGACCATATAACTAAACCACTTCCCTTCTGTGGGTGCACTGACTGCCTTTTAATAAACAACTCATTAATTATTAAGACGACAAATGTATTAGATCTTATCGTGTCTTTGGAGTAATAGGTGTGACAGCGAATAGTAGTAAAATAGTCATTTCCTTTGACATGCAAAGAGCAACGGCAATAAAACAGAAGTAGAGGCAGGAAGTCACAGGAAGAGGGCACATCAGATAAGTAATCTGGAGGTATTGTAATGTTTCTGTTAAGAGAAGAATGGCAATTTCAATTCATAGCAAGCTAATCCAATTGAGACTTGTAATAGAAGTGGTAAAGGATAAAAACAAAATTCACAAACATCTAGCATAGTCAGTGAATTAAACATTCAGGATCTTAAATAATTTATCTGTAATGAGAAAAAATTATTTATGGTACTGGGAGTAAAACTACAGCACATGCTTAAAGTACATCCATTAGTCCACAGTACTGTGTCCACACATAACTCTTGCACTGTTATAACAAAGCAGTTTACCCTCCTTTTTCACTGAGAGGCTCATACAAATAATTCCCAACCAGAAACCAGACAGTGGATACTCACTTCAGGAAGCACTGAAAACATGATGAGATGATACATTAA
The DNA here is from genome assembly GCA_013399855.1 of Oxyruncus cristatus. Lineage (NCBI taxonomy): Eukaryota > Metazoa > Chordata > Aves > Passeriformes > Cotingidae > Oxyruncus > Oxyruncus cristatus. The sequence goes on from VXAY01002479.1 coordinate 847,313, forward strand.
AAGAAGGGGGAATAAAACCAAATCCATCTAGACATTTAAAATTAGAATAGAAAATTAGGCTGTGGAGGGATTTAGTCTTCAGAAGTGCTCACAACTTCCCAGTAATTACTGTCATTATTTTTTTCAAACTTACAATCCAAAAAGAAAAATGCCAAGCACAAGAAAGTCCAGGTCACATATTTCTGCTGTACTCTCAGACAGAAAATATCAAAGCTCTGAGCCTTTTATGGCATTAAATTACCCATATCTATATCCACCTGAAAATTTATTCCAGAAACTAATATTTCATCTGTGTTTATTCATTAGAGATGCCAACGTGCATGCTGCATAGGATGCATTAAAAGCACGGTTTTTTTAATAGATTGACTTGATTCCACATAACAAAACCTTACCTTGCCAGCTATCATTGCAAACACACAGCTTCTCCCCTGTCAAATCACAGTACCCATGATCTGGACTGCCACAGTTGGCTTTACAATATGGAATATCACAGGCTTCTCCTTTCCAATACTTGTCACACTCACAGTATACCCGGCTTGGTACAGACACACTGGTTGTACACTTCCCGTGTTCTGAGCAGTTATTAGGACAAGAATTAATTCTGGGGAGGAAAAAAAAAAGTAAAATAAAAAATGACGAGTCAAGAGCTGATGACAGTAGCTTTATCTGACAGTACTCCAACAACATTCGGTAGACAAAGTATTTTTTACCATGAAGAATTTCTATTGACTGATAAAACACAAATCTAATGGTGATTTTACAGGCAAATGAGTTCAAAAGGTGTTCATCCAGGCTTAGACTTTTTATCACAGAGTCTGTGATAAAGAAAAGGTCACAAATACCTAGCACTGTAACAAGTATTGACATTAAGCAGGAGGACAGGCCCTGCCTAGACAGATCACCACCTATTTTTCCTATGTTCCAGTATCAGCACTCTAATCAGTCCCTTCAAATGCTAATTATTTCTAGGAACAACCCCACTGGAAGTGACTGAGCTTAAACTCTCCACCACAGGCTTACATTTAAAGGGGTTTTCTGAGTGGGTTTGGTCCATACTATAAAACAGGAATGTCTCACATCTGAGGGGAATAAAACAGAAAAACAAAGTAAGGAAAAGTACAAGATGCAAGGCTAATATCCCAAAACTACTTACAGGTCTCACTTCATGTTTTGAAGCATTAATAATAGAGCCACCTTAACTCTGCCTCCTTAACTCTGCAGTCAGAGTTACAAAACCAAGAAAGCTTAGGCTGAAAGAAGTCTGTGACCATTATGGGAGTTAGTGTTTCTGTGATACACCCTACCAAACACTGAGATCACAGGCAACAGGACTGCAAAATTAGGCAAAGTGGTTCCAGAAATGCAGGCAACTCCTTGGAGATGAGGGGAGATGGAAGATGTTGGAAGTATGTGGGTCCAAGAGGTTCCACAAACCGAGTCCCAGGCAGTATGTGGCTGCTGAAGTCCAAAAAGGATTTGAAAGCTTTTTTGATGACTCGCAGCAAAGGGCTGGGTTGAAACTCAGAATAAATTGTTACTGCATAAAAACTGCTGATGGTAACACAGACCACTCCCTGTAGATGTGAGATGGATACTGTTCATAGCCTTCCTTGCTCTTTCTGAATGAAGAAAGAACTATTAAAAGTTAGCAAAGAATTGTTTGAGGCTGGCCTTTGACAAAATGTCAGGAGACGTGTTTTTGTTTTCCAGACACTCAAAAGACTGATACTGTTACACTACTAAAACAGAAAATCCCACATCTGAACTGCAAACATCCTGGGGGTTTGCCTGGTAACACACATGGCATTAAAACCATTGGTGGCATTAACTGCTGTACATTACAGCTGGGAGTCACTCCCCCCACTTCACAGGGAGACTGTTCTGCAGGGAGATGAACAGTTCAGTTTTTCCAGCAAGAGAGATACCACTCTGAAAGTAGTCAAATTCCCACTCCAAGAGGTTCATTAAGGATCCAAATGAAATGAGAAAGAGTGGATCGGCAGAACTGGAAGCAAGACACCTGACTCCAAGGAACACAAAATTTACTCAGACTGTTCTGGAGTAACTACTGGTTTTTTGCAACTGGCATGGCACTTGAAATTACAGATTCTGTCTTCCCCAAAACAAAGGAATACGAGAGGTCCATCAAGATCAAGTGGAAAATCAAGGAAGGAAAAGGGTAACAGAAGCAGAGTGCAATAGATCAGTGACAGAAACAAAGTTAATGCAGCTATAAAAAGTAATTGTAGGTACTTCTTTGTCATAAAAAGCATTACTGTTGGCTTATTAAAAATATATATTTTAACAGTGTCCATTGCAATAGAAGGAACACAAGATCAGAGTACATAAAATTTCATGAGTTATGTATGCAATGGAATTAAAAACTGGCAGGTTTTTTTTCATTTATTTTAAATCTTCCAAAAAAATTAGGCAATGATATGCAGCATGCACCACATTACCAAGTAATGAAAGAATGCAGAGCACATACTCTCATCCCTTAAGAATGCCATGTCATATTGCTATTTGCTCCCAAGACAAATAAAAAAAAGGGCAATAAAAGCTTCAGGGATAACTGAAAAATGTATCTAATTACCATAGAGAAGTCTGCCAGGTGATTGGATTTTACTGATGTCAACTGACAAAAATTAAAAATACTCAGTCTTCTAGACTGCCATTTCCAGTGCAATATATTTAGTGAGGTTTCCTAAACTCTGAATAGCTATTTATTTTCTGGTCAAAGGTAGGCAAGCTGCAAATTACAGGAACAATCCTTCCATAGACAATTTAACAAGCACCTCTGCCAAGAGCAAAGCTATGGTCAGAAGCACAAATAGGAATTTTAAATTAATAAAGAATATGAAAAAAAATATTACAGGTACTTCCACGCAAGAAATGCAGTGCTGGCCACCACATCCCAGTAACTGGTATTTCAGAATCTGAAAGAATTGAGAGAAAGGAACAGGTATATCTTCAATCATGGAAAAACTACCACATGAAGAAACAGGTCAAGGGGACCAAGCAATCCCCTCTTGACCCAAAGCATCCAGTATGAAGAGCATTGCATTATGTGTCACAGGCATGGCCAAAATGAGACAGAAATGGAGATCAAGTTGGTACATAAAGAAGGAAGAGGCTCAGATCATTGGATGCATCTTTAGAGCTGCTGACACAGGAAAGGAGACTGGAATAAAGCATAGTTATATCAGATTAGATTCTGCCATCAGAGAAACTAAAAGACAGACAGTGCAGATAAGAACTGTGAAGGCAGAATGCAGACTGAGATGGAAAATAGGAAGGGAAAGTACCTGAGGAGTAGAGAAGAAATGGAATAGCCAAACTAGAACTTCAGTGGAGGTTTCATAAGCCACTTAAGTATATTCAGCAAGAAAAATCTTGATCCTAGTTCAAGAGAAGGGGATTGACATGACAGCAGATATAATCTCCCTTCTATTCCATATGACAAGTACATGTGTTGGATAAACACTGTAAGGGATACATTTCAGTTCCATAAGGCATAGGAAAAACACACTCTTGGAACGGCCATGTGGCTTCACTCAAAACAATATACTCCATCTCTGGGATTTTTTTCCCCTAACAACTTATTACAACCCCTGGTTCCCTGGTTTTAGAAACACACTACTAAGTATAACCACTGTGCCATTGAAAAACAAAACAAACAAACAAAAAAGTCATTGCATATTAAAAAAATACTTACGAATAAAAAATGTTAAATCCCGTTAGGTTATAAGCAGCATCACTAAAAAAGTGGAGCAATGCATAGCCAGACGTAGTAACTACTTCAGGAACAGTTTCATTTCCACGCACTTCAGGGACTATTAGACCACTGGAAAAGAAAATGGGAAAAAGGCTTATAAGCAATCCTTTGGTGGTGGGGAAGGAAGGAGGGAATTAGCTATTCTGCTGCCTAACTATATAAGCAAGATAATGCCTAAATATAATTTGAAAACTTCTTTAAAAAAAACTAAATCATAAAATGCGTATAAAACTTGTCCACGGTAAGGTAGAGGTTTCCAGGAAAATTACCAACGTAGAAACATTAACACTCGATGCAATGTTAGCAGTAAGTACAAGCCACAAAATGGATTTATGCTCTGATCATTTAACCAAAGACGTAGTGTTTTGGAATTCATCCTAATACAACTTTACATACATGTTCCCATAATATTAATAAAAGAAAGCAAGCTAGTTAACATATTAGAGCCTCTAATGCTATTTTTCCCCCAGTAACTAAAACTTGTACTGTACTTGGACTAAAAGATTAATAAATACACTCACCTAAATACAGCTATTAAAGGTGCATATATTGAATCTCCATCATATACATACATATGGTCCCAACTACATTCTGTGGCAAAGTGATTAAATCTTAATCTTAGTATCGCATTTGGGCTGAAAAAAATAGAACACTGATGTAAAACATTATTTTCAGAATTATTGAGCTCTTAAGACAATGAACTTACAGGAAAACTGATCATGCCAGCATAACTATTAAAACATTTTGAGTAATAATAATAACTAAACATTTCAAGGTGTTGAATAACGAAACTCAGGGCAAGCAAATATTTCACTTTATCTTAAAAAAATTTAAAATAACATATTCAGTCTAAGTCTTACAACCCCTGAAGTTAATAAGAGACTTACATTCTCCAGATTTTATCAGTATTCAGAACCAAAAATTCAGAGAAATTAAAATATCCTATTTCAATATACTAGCTTCACTTTACAATGTCAGGACTATGAATTTTAAAGAATCTTTCAAGAAAACAAAAAAATCACCTACACATCCTCATTCCAGTATTCTACTAGTTATTGAAAATTTTAAAAACCACAAATGTAAAATAGCAAGCAATATTAGTGCAAGTGCCTGCCCCCACCCTCTCCCAACATCTGGGAGTCAAATTTCACTAATTTGTGGCTGAGATCCAGATGGATCTGTAAACTTTCTGAAAGGAGAATCTTCACGTATTGCAAAATTACCAATACATAGTCCGTGACATATAATGATTATTTTTTTTCTTTCCCCCCACTTCTGACAGGCTTGAGTGCAACTTGTCAGTTTTGGAAACATGGGGGTTTTTTTGTGACAGGTCCTTTGAGAGAACTCTCTGTTCACTTTCTAAGGCAGAGTATTTTATGTATGTGACTTCCTTGTATGTTGACATTTTGCTCTGTGTTACTGGGTTGCTTTGCTCTCTCACACACTGTGCAGCATATTGTGTCCTCCAGCTACCCTCTCCACCATCTCTGCTGAAGAGAAGAAATGGAGAGAGGACCAGCTTCAAAGCAGAGTTTGCCTCTGCTCCTGAGGCATGTTTCCACTTCAGCTCAGTGTAGTGGAGTGCAAACATTCCCGAGCCAGCTTGGTTAAAAAGAGAAGCCTAGAAATGGCAGAAAGTTGTTCAGCCACAGCCTGGTCACCTGGATATTGAAGGTTCTATTTAAATAATTTTGCAAATTATCCATAACTTCATTGCTGCTGTGTTTAAATTATTATCTGCATATGAGCAGAACAAAATTTGATCAGATACTTTACTTTTACCTTTAGTGAACTGCAGAGGCAGAGCAGACATCTAAAGTAATTGAGATTATGGCAACACAGAAATACAGAACAGGTTAATTTAATTCTAGAATGTTAGTAGAACTCAGAACTAGAGTCAGCAACATCCTGACCCACATCCAGAGGTGGAAGAGTCCCACGGAGGTGTAACCAATTTGGGCTTTTAACAGTTAGCCGTACTATATGTCTCATTATTTCTTTGAGCATGTCTGTGTTTTTCTGTGCTGCACAAACTGAAATATTGGAAACAGACATGAGACATCTAAACTGTGGGCACAAAATTGTTTTGAAATTAAGGACATGAGGAATACTAGAATGCCAAAGAAAATACTTTATGGAAGCACTAACTTTTGTGCAACATGTAACTGAATAAGCGTTCTGTACTTGGGGCCATTCCCGATTTGTCACTGATATGAGTTAAATAAGATTAGTAAGATAACGAGTTAAATAATGGAATTCTGTAACCACATTTAGAACTTATGTAAAGGTACTCAAACACGCAACAAATTTATCATTAGGTTTTGAGAGCTTGCAGCACTGGCCAAATTCTAACATCAGCCTAACTTTTGCCAGCAATTTGAATGGGAATGGAATTTGGCCAACTCTGAGGAATCCTGAAAATCCTACTTCTTTTATTTTAATTCTTTATAACATTTAAACAGAACAAAACAAACTAACTAAAGACCAAAACTGTTTATATTGTATCCAGATGCATTTTCTTCTTAAGGAGTTCTTTCAACCTCTAGAATACACAGTACCAAACTGTCAGAAAATTTAAGCTATAAAAATAAATACTTACTATCCTTCAATTAACCATGTACATTTAGTTTTATATTTATAATTTATAGGTCCATCTGTTAAATATCCAGAAGGTTCTGTTAACCTACAAGAGGAAAAAAACAGTGCTGTAATAAACCAGAGACAACACATCAGAACATGCATCATAGACACGCCAATAAAGTCTTTCTGAATGGAAAGAAAATTTGAGGTAGGGAAAACAGTCAAATCTCTTTTCATATTTCTTTTCATACTCTTTGTGTTCATAAAAACTTGAATTCTGACTATTCTATATCATTGATTTACTTTCTTCCCCTAGGCACTCATGAGATTTCTATGTTTTCTAATTCAGTAGCAAATAATTTAAATTATCCTTCACACAAAATGGATCAAAGTCATTGTAAAGGGCTTTTGTTTAAGAGTATTATTTTGGTTTGATTTGCTTGTTTACATTACCATTGCCTTGTAACTAACTTCTGAAATTAGACATCAGAAAAGTGTTCTAGATAAAGAAAAATTAAAGCATAAATTTAAATAAGTGTATCTGTTCCTCTCTCATTCCTAGTCAGTACCCTGTCTCTTCACAGTGGCCTACAGTGGATACCCAGAAAAGAATTTAAATCCCTACAGATACTCCACACAGCATTTCACCACCTTCAATGACTTGCATCTCAGGGACACTCTTAGTCAGAGGTTGTGCCTTTGGGTTCGTGTTTGTCCCAGGAGTAACCTCACATAACCTCACATAAACTAGCAGCATGTAGAACATCCTGAAGGAATGATTTCCACACATATATGAGACATCTCAACTCTTTTTGTCCTGAGCCTCTCTCTTGGTTTCATCTGATCTCCTTCAGTCTGGTATTGGATGAGGGGATGAACAATTGTACCCTATTCACATGCTTTATCCCACTCAAAAATTAACGGTCTCTGCTGTTTCCTTCCTTTCCCTCACTGAGCCTTTTCCAACCTAAGAAATCTTAATGTATCTTTCTTATTCTCCTGGAGCCATCTGAGATGCAACACAAAGATCAGCATATTGTATTCAAGATGCAAGTGAACCATTAATCTGTACAGCAGCAATATTGTTTCCATTTTATTCTCTATTCCCATTTAAGATTTTATTTGTCCTTTCAACAAGTACTATTCTGATATTTAAACAGAAATAGCTGCTATAACTTTTTTTCTGAGTGATAATAGATAGCTCAATATTCACATATAGAATTCACTTAATGTAGAAAGAGAACCTTTTTCATCTGTTCATATATATTACTTTGCATTAATCTATGCAGTGATAAAACAGCAGATGAAATTCAATAATCTATTAACATAAAAGCTTTCTGAAAGAGCTTATTATCTTCAGCCCAGTAACTTCACTAATCGACCCCATTTTCTGCATCCTTTAAGATTATCTTCTACAATTCAGGTCTTAACATCTCTGGTGGCCTTACTCCTCTGGGAAAACTGACCATCCTAGTCTTTAAAATGTTACAACAATAATAATGAATATAAATACATACTCTGAAAAGTTGGGGTTTTTTCACTATAGTGTTGAAAGATAATCATTAAGAATAAGTATCACTGAATAAGAAAAAAAACAGGGCTTTTTATTTCGCTACTTTAAATAAACCAATAGACTAGATCTAAATCCAGAGGCAACGCTGAACAAGATGACCAAGTCACAGCTAAGTTTTCTCATCAGGAGTCTAGCTGAACAGGAATTCAATATCTGCTATCCTACTATATATACACCAATTTTAAAAATATTCATTACCACATCTACTGCAAATTATTTACACTGGAACTCATATCAAACACTAATTGCATACTTATTAACAGAGATCCAAACATAAAATTATAAGCATGTGGAAATGAAATTAAATCAAAAGAAGGGAGCAGGAGAGAATAATTTATGAGTCATGGTCTGTGCAAACTCATGTTTTTAAACAAGTTCCTTCTCATTTCCTTCAAGAACCAGCATCAGTTTGTTGGGCACATTGTTCCAGTCACTGGTGGTTTGAATTAAGATCTTTACATGCACTTTCCTTTTGGGACAAAGCTGTCTAATATGGGAACTGTCCAAATAAGTGTACTCGAAAGATTTTCAAGGCAAAAAAGCATGTTTCTGAATCAAAACAAGGAAAGCAAGAAAACAGCTGGGAACATGAGCAACAGACTGGGAGGGGAAAAGAAATAAAAACCAAAAAACCACCATATACTCTAGTCAGCTGACAGCTGAGAGAAAAATTCCCTAGTACAACCCGATACATGGAGCTGGTCTTAATTCTGCAGCACACCAAAAGCAGTGTATCCTGGTAAGTGCTACACAAATGCTGGTGCAGCCAATAAGCAAAGCATGAATTAGTGAGGCACGGCTGGTAATTCCCACTCCTGCCTTCCTGCAGCCTGGAGGAGCTGCAGAGAAGGCCAGGGAAAGGTTAATCACACTCTTGCCAGGTGCTCTCCTTAGAATCAGTGCCTGGCCACAGAACACTTGTGCTTGAAGAAAGCAAAAGACACACACAATTTAAGTTTATATTTCTTCCTGTTGAGAAATATCGACTTTATCTAACAGTATACACTCGTGCTTCTATACGTGAGAAACAGGTTTTTCAGAGTTATTTCTGGCTTCTTTGCACACTAATTGCATGGTCTGGAAAATGCTGAACATAACACCAACCTATATTTTGGACGTCTAAGCCGCAGGTGACTGATTTTGAAATGAAGCTTGTACTGATGCTTGGCCTCTGGCAGAACGTTAGTGAGCTGATTACAGGAGTAGATCCTATGTTTGAGAGTGTGCTAGACTGAAGGGGTTTTATTCCTTTTTTTTTTCTTTTAATAAAAGGCATAAGATTCCAACAAAAGTAATTGTAGTGCTGGCATATGATTTATATACAGAAGCAAAGTCCTATTTAGCAAGGCACAGAACATTTATTTTCCTGGAAGAAGTGTGAAATATCACTAGTATTCATTTGCAGTCATGACCACTGCCTTCTTAGTAGCTGTACAATGCAATGGAGGTGACTTACAAGAGTTGTTTTTATTAGATCAGCCCTTTGGCACCAGTAAAGTACAAACAATTTCCCTTGTCTCCTAAGCTGATAATTTTTTGATAAATAGTTTCTTTTGGAAGAGCAGATAGCCTTTGAAGCAGCTATTGTACTTTGCTGGAAAAAGTAAATAACTAAGAGCACAAGTTTGCAATAATGGTTGTGGAAAAGGGTAAGATAAGGGGTTGTTCTATTTAAAATAAATACATAGCAAGACAGATGGGAATTCTTTTCAGGTTCTTGAGTCATATCAAGAACTTTTCTGTATTATTTTTCATTCCAAATGTTATCAAATACCAAATCCCATAAATTACAAAGATAAGCACACAACTTTCCTGTAACCTCTTACCAAATCAAGGTCAATACTCTCTTTCATATAAAGCCAGGTATTTGGGGGCAGAGTTTTCCTCTGTGACTAGCAGTGATTCTGTCAAATAACCAAAACCCAGAGGAGTCAACGTGAGTATACACTCTTTAGTCACAGAAGTGGAATAGCCAGAATGATGCCTGGATGCTGCACCCCCACCCTTGCTGACTGCTGAGAAAACCTCAGTGATGAGAGGAGTCCAGAACAATTTATGTGGCCTGCTTAGTCACCACAAGTTTATCACACCAAGGCTCCAGCTTTCCAAACAGAATGCACAGGGAGCAGCTGATGTTGTATAGTGTCATTTTAAATTGCACGCCAGCTTTCATAAACACAACAATATTGGTTTTAGTTGGCAAGGTTATAATCAAAACCTATAAAGAATTAGAGGGAGCATGCCAAGAGAACAGTTCCCATCTCTGTGTACTGTAAAACAGATCTACCAAATAACAGGAAAAAGTCAGGATGCTGCACAGCAGAGTAAAGTCATCCAGAAGCACCAATGACAGTTCAGTCACTCACCAAGCTAATCAGTCAGTAATAGCTTATGTGACAAACACATGGCACTACAGGGTGTTCCACACAGCAGACAGATCTACCAAAAATGAAAGGGCTGAAGCCAACACAGAGCAAACAAAACATGCAACAAAGGGATATCTATATTCCCCTGGAATATTGCCACTGTTATAAAATAATGGCAAATATAATTGAGTCAGAATGTACAATGGTAACATTTCTATTTACCACTGCAGAGACTTTCAATCAAGAGTGATGCATTTCAGGAAAAGAGAAAAGCCATATTCTAGTTCAGTCAGAAATTATTGGTCCAAAATGAAGGAGTAGTCAGATGAAGTCTATGCTCCGCAACACATAAGATGTCAGAGTAGATTATTAAAATGTCCCTTCCTGGCTGTAATATTTATAGATCTGTGAAAAACACAGTCCTGTCATCTCCTGCATATTCCTGTAAAAAATAGTATCATCAAATTTTCCAGAGAGGGGCACTAATTTAAACCAAAGAAGTCACTGGATATTTTCTGTCATCAGCAGAACATGAAGATCCACAGAACTTCTGGTAGGCGGACAGAGGTCTGATTTATAATAGAGATACATTACGAGAAACAAAGCGTATGGCACATTCATAATATTATAAATATACACTATTAAATAAAAGGAAGGGTTATGAAGACATTCACTTATCTCTATATTACTTAGTGTCACATTTCTACTGAGAATTTTATGAAATGCTGGATTGCTTTGCAATTCCTACTGTAGATTTATCTGAATATAAAATATAGGGCATATGTCAGTATTTGTGTGTCAATCAAGAGCTATTCTCTCCATTGCTGAAAAATTTTGCTCCATCTGCTTTTCGTCTTTCATGAAAATAAGTTTTATTAAAAAGAAATAAGAATCAATAACTGTGTTTCAAAGTTATAAGATGAAATTCTTCTTAAATAGAAGTACTGGCAACCTTTCTAGCTCAAGCCCTTGTGCCTAACATTTACAGCAGGCAAAGAGACTGCACAAACCTGAGATGAGAGCAGCTGAACATATTAAGCAAGAAGGAAAAAAAATTTAGGCCACCTGACAGCACAAACCTGACTCAGTGAGCACTGTGATATCAGAAAGAAAGGCAGAAATGATCAAGAGACCATTTCTCATACCATAACATTAAGTGATAGACTAAGAAGCTTTTCCAGTATTATTTTCAAAGGAAAATCTGAGAAACATGTTCTGAAAAACCCACAAAGCAGACTTTTATTTTCCAGGCATAAAATATTGACAAACACCCGACAAAAATCCAAAGAATTTAAATTTGATTTTCCTGTATTTTTACATTTATTGCAGAACTTGCTGTTGTGGGGTTTTTTTTCATAACATGTACAAAACCAGAATATACTGAACATACTGCAATTCTAATTTTCCTTCAATGAATAATCAAGAGGAGTAAATATTTAATACATTAAGAAAATATTTGCATATGTCAATCATACTCCTATACTTGTTACATACTGCTTTGCATTAATAGAGGAATGTATATTTAGAAACACATGTAGGACATTCATGACAACTTCTCACATGCCCACTAATCACAGACATGCTCTGAAATAGATCTCACTTCATTAACTGACAAAGCAGCAGTTTTCTTTCTAAAGTGTCCCTACTGATTAATTCAAGTATTGAGTGAGTTCATCCTCCTAATTTATTTTATTTAAAGCTCAAAAACAATCCAAAAATCCCAGAAAAGTAAAATGAAGACGAGAATACAAAAACATTTTTTCACCATGAGAATAAATCCTGTATTTCACGAAGCTTAACACTTGTGTGGCACAAATGTGTCTTTTATTAAAAAAACAAAACTAAGTTATCTGAGCTATAAAATTTGATTCGTGCAAAACATTAATTTAAAGTTTGCTCTGGCAGTTGTTTTGTTTCCTCATTTACTGTTTCTGACAAAGGTTGTTATTCTACAGCACATTTTTTTAATAGTCCCCAGAACAACTGAAAGGATGCTGTGTAGAAGTAGATGTGAAAAAAACTGTATGAGAGTATTTAAAGATTTTCTTCTACCTCCTCACAGAGTGGACCTTGACTTTTTTTTTTCTCCAAAACCCCTTAAATTGTCATTCAGTTACAACATGCTCTAACACCTACCCCGACCATACTGAAATCTTTCTTCACAGTTACTTGTCTAATCTGATTCTAATAATTCCAATGAAAGAAGTCCACAATCTTCTTAAGCAATCTATTTTAGTACTGACTTATCCATATTATTAGAAAGTTTTTCTAGATGTCAAACTCCCCTTTTTTCTTACTTAAGCATGTTATTTTCTGAACACACACCTGGACATTGGGCAATATTCTTCTTCTTTTTGCTTATCTTTAACAAACATTTATATTCAGGCTTTTCTTCTCTGAAAAAAAGCAATTTAATCCAGCATTCCTCAGGTGTCATTTTCTGGACTTTCCTCCTCTAGAATTTTCTAATTCATCTGCATCTCCAAATGGTACCTGCTACTCCAGCTGTAGTCTGACCAGCACAGCAATCAAATAATTATTTAATATCCATAATATCCTGAATGTAAGTAGCAAAGAGATGCCTTTATGCTGATTTGTATACAACCTGTAATTCCCTGAGACTGTAGACTTCTTCAACAGAAGGACAAAATGTTAATAACGTAGTTCATCTTACTGAGGTAAATTATGTCTACTCAAGTGTAGAAATTCAAATACAATTCTGTCAGCATGACTTTTTTCAGGCAGTATTATATGGGATCAACGCAGCTTGAGTGAGCTGGAACTTGCTGCACGGCAAGTTTCATTTATTATCACTTTTTCAGTGAGAAAATCTATTTTTGTTTCTGTGATATAAGCATTCACTTAAAAAGAGAGTAGCTTCTGGCCACACTGCCTAGTGAGAAACCCCACTCAAAAATCAATAAGCTTCACAAGAAGGGCAGAAATCCCATTTGGGTGTATTTGTGATAAAGTCCTTCAAAAAAACTCTGTAACAGCCATTTTTCTATTACTCAACTATGTCAACAGTTTCTGAATATTATTCATATTCATTATTCATTCACCTTAAAAAGCACTCACATGAAGTCAGTGTCAGCAAAAATTAAAACTCAAATGCACATATGATCCTATCATGACAGTTGCATTAATTTTGTGTATTATAATTCAAGTCCTTCAAGCAATTCACAACAAGGTGCCATTTTTTTTGACGGACCTACAGGTATGCAAGTACACATATGTTACTGAAAAATGGTTGAGCTCTTTTCCTGAGGTTTAACCTGAACCCAGAAAATACTTCCTAAGTAGAAACCTTTCATTTTTGGGGAGAAGGAGGTGGGCTGTTTCATTACATTTTGAGAAACCCAAACTACTAAGTACTGTATCACCCCCAAACATTTAGAAGTTATCAACAACTAAAAAAGTTGTTACGCTACCTAGTTTTACACAGATGGATTTACATATAATATTTATGGAAAGTTTCTATAAAATTGAGTGGAGTTGAGTCAATCTACAGAGTTCAACAGTGAACTCCACATTTCCTAGAGAATTGCTACACCAATTAACAGTTCAAATCTTGCCAATATTTTCCAGGTGGCCATGGTTCCCCATCTCAACTGGGAAATCAGTGCCTTTTAAAAGATACTGCAAATAGCACGATATCCTCCACTGACCTGGAAAAAACTTAGTGAAAAGAAACCAAGTGAAAGAAATGTAGCTTCACCTCTCTTATCAGGAATACTACAGACATTTGATATTTACTATTTTAATATCATGGTTGAACAAAATCATATGAGACAGGCATGTACTCCATTAGAAACACCCAGGCTAGTCCCTAGATGGCATCTAAAACTCTGCCTATAAATAGGCCTGCCACAATGCTTAAAATTGAGAACTGATAGAAAATCAAGTTGGCATTTGATACAAGCACAAGACATCATATTTCCCTGTATCACCATCTCATTTAAGTATGCTACTTCAGATATAAAATCCAAAAGGTCAAAAAGCTGTATAAAAATAATTCCTGTTTTGAGTAAGAGTCAGACCATCTACCTAACTCACTGACTGAACTTCTTGCACTCACAGTTTCACATCACGGTTACTCATTTTCACAGAAAAAAAGAATAAGGTTTGAAATATTCAAAATTCTGACAATTCAGTCTTGATTCACATGAATATTAACAACAGTCCCAAAGTCTTCCCAGGTATCCATCCAGATAGCTACTCTTAGAAGCAAATAGGAATTAGCAAAGACTCTGTCAGGAAGCAAGGAGACACCCCATTGCTCTAACATTTTGAGACGCTTGCTTGAGCCAAGAGTTATTTTTATGTCCAAATGTTGCCAAGATAATTATTACTGTTATTATTGTTATTATTTCATTTAGAAAAGTTCTGTACCTTCATCGATCATGCTACTTTAAGATCACTCAGAGTAACACATTATCCTTATGTTATTCCTTGTGTTCAAAACAAACAAACAAAAGTTATAGTTTAGGCTTCTTTACTAGCTCTTTTTTCTAGGCTTTATTTTCTATAAAGCAGCCCTCCATTTCCAAAAGTAACATGGATAAGTATGTTCTACCATTATTTTGTTCATCTCCAAAGTCCATCAGGGTACACTTGAACCCATCTTCCAGTTCAGTCGTGAAGAACGTGTTGGCCCCAATATTGATCCCTGGGGGATGTCACTTGTGGTTATGACTGTGAAAAGGAGCTGTTCACACGCAGCCACTCAGCCAGTTCCACACCCACTGCATAGATCACTTGTCTAGACCACAACAGATCCATTTCTGTACCAGGAGGGAATGGGAAACCACATCGAAAGCCTTGGAGAAAATCAGGTGGACAAGGTCCACCATTCACCCCACATCAACCAAGCAGATTACTTTGCCATAGAAGGCAATCAGGTCTGTCGAGAACAATTTGCCCTTGGTGAATCTGTGCTGCCTTTTCCCTCTCTTGTCCCTCATCTTACTTGTCATAGCCCCCAGAAGAATTCATTCCATAACTTTCCCAGAGACAGAAGCAATACTGATGTGTCTATAATTTCACTTTCTGGATCCTCCTTTAAGCCCTTCTTGTAGATTGATTTAACATTAGCTTTTTTCCAGTCTTCTGGAATGTCCCCCGTCTCTACAACTTCTCGAAGATTATGGAGAGTGGCCCCACAACAACATCAACCAGCTCTCTTAACACCCTCGGGTGGACATTGCCAGGGCCCAATGATTTGTAGGGGCCAAGCTCTGTAACAGTTCAGGTACCAATTCTTCCTCTGCTGACAGTGGGTCTGTGTTTGCACAAACCTGGGTTTTTGTTCCCAGGGCCTGGGGCCCAACAGTGCCGGTAAAGACAGAAGTGAACAAAGTGTTTAGAACCTTGGCCTTTCCACATTGTTGGTGACTAATTCACCTCTCCTGTTTAACAGCAGGCAATTGTTTCTGTTCTGTTTCTGCTTGTTTATGTACCTTAAGAATCTTTTTCTTGTGGTTTTTGATATCGCTGGCCAATTTCTATTCAAGCTGAGCTTTTGCTTTTCTAACTGCATCTCTGCACACCCTGGAAATGCCCTTGTAGTTCTCAACAGGTATTTGTTTGCTTTTCCATCGCTGGGATGCTTCTCTTTTGGTTTTCAGCAGACTCAGACACTCACAGTTAAGCCAAGGAGGTCTCTTGTGCTCCCTCCTTCCCTTACCTTTAAATAGATTTCAATCCAAGTAGTCTCTACATTCAAGTAAGATTGTCTGCAAGTTTTGACCTAATCACAAGGTTAACATGAGTGAAGAATAAAGCTACTACAAATTTTTACATATTTGTATATACTTTAAACATATGCACATATATATCTACATTCCAAGCCATATACATGTATTTATAAGACTTCTATAATTAATCAAACATGCTACAGGATCTTAAAATGTGGAGCACAAAGTACAGAGACAATGCAGACTGAGGTGCTTGGCAACAAGGTGCACTGTTGGCACAACTTTTGTTGGCACAACTTTTCACTGTACATCACCATAAATCTCATTTTCACTTGTGACCTAGTTCAGGGTTTTAACTTAAGCTTCCTGAGGTAACAGTCAAATGCTCTAAATCCAGTGTGCCATCTACTCCTAAATTTCTCCTTGAGTATTTAAATCAGGTTTCTGATAAAAACTTGTGCTCACCAAGAAGCACCTATTCCTGCCTTTCAGTCATTTAGATTGATTAATATCTAACCATCACATTTTATGTTTGTTGAGGACAGAATTCTCGTGGCAGGAAACTACCTCATACCAGAATGCTGCAAGCACCAGCTCCCACTAACTATAATAGTTCTGGAATTATCCAAACACAGTAAACTCGAACGCCTACACACTTTCCAAAGAAAAACAAAAATATCATTATCTCTTAGCATCCCTCCCTAAGAACACAATAACAGAATTTTCTTTAACGTTATTTATCATTTGTTTTGTTTTCAACACTTTTTAAAATTTAGCATCTTCATTATATACATATGTATAAAGACAGCAATTTCTTCTTCCTCTCTTGCACTTCCCATCAGCACACACGCTGCTTCATAAGAGTTTGCCATCTCTCAGCACAACCTCAGTACAAATGTTGAGATAAGAAGAGATAATAGTGCTTTTAAAAACTTCGTTGATTAATAAATTCAAAGGCCTGGTTACTGACTGGGTTTCAAGTACCGTCTTTCAGATGATTACATAGATAATCACTTACTTCCGACTCCTCTGGCTATAGCAATTATCAGGACATTACACGTTTGCCTTAAACACAAAGCACATCCCTCTGTTTGCTGTAAAGAAATGAAATAATGGTATTCATGTCTCTAGCGTATTACAAAGCATTCTTGTTTGGGAATATAAAAGATTCCTGTTAGTAGTAAGAAAGCATAATTTTAGAACCCATTTCGCTCTATGGCAGGCGTCATTTCACTCATTTTCTGCTTGACTTTATAATTCAT
Organism: Oxyruncus cristatus; assembly: GCA_013399855.1. NCBI lineage: Eukaryota > Metazoa > Chordata > Aves > Passeriformes > Cotingidae > Oxyruncus > Oxyruncus cristatus. Next base: position 864,568 of record VXAY01002479.1, read on the forward strand.
GGGTAAGTCAGAACACTGTTAGCAACTTCCAATGCTGCCTCTAGAAGTGGATGAAGGGGAATAAGAATAAAAGAATATGATATTTTGATTACTAATTAATCCAGCTGCCAGTTTCACAGAACCAAACATTTTATATATTGATAGAGGGGTTTGGGTGGTTTTTTTTTGTTTGTGTGGGTAGGTTTTTTGCGGGGTTTCTGGGAGGTGAGGGGAGGGCATCTCTAGCCTGTAATTTGTACTTAAATGCACACCCAGAATTAAGGAAATAATGAAGTCTAGTTTAAAACTAGTAAAAGACTACAAATATACAACACAACACTAATGGGAATCTTCGAAAAGTGGTATACACATTTTTAAAGCTTTACACCAAAAAAAGACACATTCGGCAAAATTAAGAGGTTGCATCCTGCAATCTGACACATGTATGTGCATCCCCATACTTCTAATGAGAAAACTCATCTGATACTGCACGTTATTCCATTTACAGAGGCTTATAGGGGCTTAGGATTTAAATAAGGCATCATAAAAATATAATTATGAAAGAAATTACTCTGAAGTAAGAGTCAATGTAACGCTCCACGAGTTTATTCACCACACAGACATTGAACAAAAAAAGTACTTTTTAGAATTTCTTTCTGCTAGGCATAAAAATTACAACAGAAAACTTGTCTCCTTCACATCCTGACTTGATGAGAACACAGACAGAAAAGTTTCTGCTGAGATTTCCAAAATCCTTCTATGCTCTATCTTGCCAAAGGCACTCATCAGTACCAGCCAGTTGTTCAAAAGACATAGATGGAGCTAAGAACAGGGAAAGAGAACATACAAAATTTTATCCTGGGACTGTTGTCCCTCATCTCCCATGAAAGGAAAATACAGGTCAGGGGAATGTTGCTTGGAATGCCCACTTTACCTTTAACAGAGTACAACAATAAAGCACACAGCTACAAGGCCAGAACTCTTAGAGGTCTGTTCATGTTATCCTTGCAGGGATGCAGCAAGGCATGCAGGACACGCAGCCAACCTGTCTTATCAGTGAGAGGCCATGCAAAGTGCAGGACCATCTTTCATGGACAGAAATTCTTATGATTGCTCCTAAGGTAACAGATTCTCAGAGGCTGACCATCTAACTCCTGCTATAAAAAGGTCTCAGAGCTGCTACTGATCTGTTCCCACTCAGTTCAAACACAAAGCAGAATGGATTAGAAACAAGGATCCGCTCTTCGTCATGACAGTATAAACAGAAATTATACCTGTACATAGAGAAGAGCTACTGATACACACATTAGTGTTCAAGAGCCAGCAGGAAACAAAGCCATACACTAAAGACTAAAGTCAGTGAATTAGGCTGTGGGAAACAAGAAGAGGAAAAGAAAGGAGAAGGCAAGCAATCACTCTGAAATAGGGTCAGGAAAAAGCAGTGACCCTAAGGCTTAGAGAGGAACTCATGATTCAGGGAGCAAAATGCACTAGAGCAGAGAATTGTTTAAATGCAGCTGAACAGTCAAAGAGAATGAGAAGGAAGGGTTGATGCTGCCCCTTCTCCCAAATTTCATGAATCCTATGCCAAAGAAATCCACAGGCCATACTGTGGGACAAGCTTCCCCTCCTCTCAGCAACTACAGACTAAAACAGAATTATTCAAAAGAGATACTTTTCTTGTTTAATATGACAGCTTATAAACACACCATGAAGTATCACCTCATTCAACAAGCCATTTAACAGCCAATGCAGAATAAACTTCCTGGCAATGGGTTCCTACAAAAAGGCCTTTGGAAGATACAACAAACATAGAGTAACTATTGCTTTATATGATTGGCCTAAACAAAACAGGAATACATAGTAAATTCAGAAAGAAGTTCACTGGTTTGCACATCTGAAAGACAATTTGAAAGGAATTTAGACATCTGAAGGAATTTATTCTGAAAGAAGATTTTATTGCAGCAAGGGTGATAATTAAAAGCAATTTCTTTTAAATAATATTTACTTTCCTTGCCTATATGACCTTACCTGCTGTACTAGATGGTTTCTTTAGTACCTTTCCAGTCCACTATTCCAAACAACAGGCATGCACTGACATAAGCAGTACCTTCCATATCAGCACTAGTTCAACTGGATCAGGGAATGGCCTTAAGGAGTATATTCAGGAAACGGATTCAAGCTGCGTCAAGGGAAGTTTAGGTTGGATATTAGATAAAGGTTCTTCACCCAGAGGGTTGCTGGGGGTTGGAACAGGCTCCCCAGGGAAGTGGTCACAGCACCAAGCCTGACAGAGGCTGACCACTCACTTCTTGAGTCCAAGAAGTGTTTGGACAACACTCTTGGGCACATGATGGGACTCTTCAGTATGGTCCTTGTGGGTCCCTTCCAACTCAGGATATTCTGTGAAACATTTTTGTTTGATTGTTTTTAATTGAGAGTAAAGTTAATTTATTTTTCAATGTTTTGGATGCTCAGTTTTTCTTTTCAGACAGTTTCACTACAGGTAGAAATAAGTGAGTAGATACAAAAACTAAAAAAAAAAAACCCAAAAAAACCAACACCAATTCCCCTTCTAAATCCTACAAAACCACACAAACTGCAACAAACTCTTAATTTTTATTGGAGAAAACTCCTTAAATATTCCTTGAAAGATTCTGTGTTATTGACATGGTCTGAAATCAGTATTCATCAAGAATTCCAAAACTGGTTCAGAATCAGATCAAAAGAAACCCCTCACAACAACAGAAGTCCTAATACTACTTTTATTCAGTTTTCGGTTTGTGGACTAGAACTGGGTATTTGTGCCATTATCTCAGATAACTTGTGACTCTAAAGTGTCCATCCCATCAACATTCGATGATCAAAACCGATTCTATGCTTATCAGGGCAAAAAAAATTCCTCTTGCAAAGAAAATAATTCCAAACCTTAATAGCTTAATACCAGCAGCAAGTCACAGGGAAGGAAACAACTTTCCTTAAACTTCCAGTTGACCTTAAATGATTTCAACACTGTTGCAGTATATAACACAGTCTCCTTTCAACATGTGACTATTTCCAAACCAAGGGCTTGCCGGAACCAAAGACGCAAACTGAAACAAGTGCAGGCAGAGTTATAGACAAAAGAACAATCAATGCTGCTTCAGGAAAAACAAAAAAATCTACATTAACTAAACCACAGCTGAACCTCAGTTTCTGACAAGAGTTCCTGATTATTGGTACCCTTTTGTTAGCTCTTATCTAGCACAAGCATCTGTTCAGCAATGCTTGAAAACACAGAAGAGATTAAGAGCTGGGGGAGGGGAATGTTCAAGAGCAGAAAGGCTAATATTCCAGTATATTCAGCTGTCAAAAACATCAAATTACTTTTCAGAATATACTTCTGGAAACATTTTTAAACATTCACCCCATAGTCAAAACACGCTTTTGTTTTTTGCCTTTTTTTTTTTTTTTTGGCCTTTGATTAGTCACCAGAAGGTGCTCTTAAATCACTCACCTGAGCTTCAGTCATTCCTGACCTCAGCTCTCTGAGGACAGCATTGTGCACAAGACTCTTAGTAGGTCATTAAACTGCAACATATTATCATTAAAGCAAAATTCAAACTCATTCTAGCATGGCTTGCTTTTCAGTAAGGAAGGTATTTATCATCAGCCTAAAAAGAGCCAAAGGACTTGTTGAATCATCCCAAAAATAAACTTTTATCCAAAACTGCAAAAAATTAAAACACACCTCCGTGGTTGTATACTCTTTATCAAAAAGAAAAAATAGCCACAGAAATTCCAAAGAGACAAAAATTACTCCAAAACATATTTTAAGCATTATACAATGAGAAAACGTAACCCCTAAATAACTAGCTTAATAAAATAGCTACTTTTAAAATACCAAGTCTAAAAGTCATCTGAATACACAAGACTGAGGTGGCTTCCTCAGCCTAAAGTTTGGGAATTGCCAGCCCAATGTCAGCTTTTGCATTTAGTCAGAAAATAAGCTAAATCTTTGCTTGCAAAATCACTGGGAATACAATTTTTTAAATCCCTTTACATTTTAAAATGCTTTTTCTTGAATAAGCCTAAGGATCCAAGTGTTCCAATTCACAAAAGTTCTTAGGCTGCAAATCCATTTACTAACGATAGGATTATACAGCATATGTGTATCATTTTACATATGATACTTTTAGGGAATTTAAACTGACAGGGCTGCTTTAAAAAGCTTTCAGTTGATAAGCGAGCTTTTAAGGAAGTATTTACTCATATTTCTTGAATTTCAATACATACCCTGTGCTATCATAAAAACTTGAAGGGATCTAAAAATTTTACTAAGCTTAGAAACGGACACAGACCTTGTCTCGGTTGCTTTGGTATAAATCTGCAAGAGTTACTTGTTATTAAAAAGAAGGTGCAAATGTGGTAACAACATTGTGTGAACAATCTGTTCTGCACCTTTGTGGCTTTGCCTATATACCTTAGCATAAACAGAATGCCAGGGTGTGACCTAAGATGGCTACTGCCTTTCAGGTCAGGACAAAGGTGGATTTCAGCCAAGAAGAAGGCTGGACATCAGACCAGATAACAAACTTCTTACTCTGCCCACAAACCTGTTGTATCCAATTAGAAATGCATTAGTAATGCATGTTTATAGTTTGATCTATGACCTGCACCAATCAAATTGTATTGATTATGCACCGGGGTGTGAAGACTGTATAAAAGGGACAGTCGTTGTTCAATAAAGCGGACATTTTGCCGATCATATTGGTTGTACGCATCTGTCCCGAGCCCCTCCACCCAAAATGCAAATACTTTACTGTTGCTTCAATCATATACTAATGACAAAAAAAAAAAAAAGCCATTCATGGCAGAATGTTTTACTATGTGTCTTCACATAATAAAATCCCACTTTAGAATCATATTCAGGCTGAGATTACTGTGTGGAACAGTTAGGCAGGTGCTTGGAAAAGTGAGCTTTTCCTGTTCAGACCATCAACAGAACACCAGCCTCAACATATACTCCCTGTAATCTACCACGCACATGCACAGCCACCCTTCTTTCCCTTCATCCCGAGGAAAGCCCTGAGCACGTTACCTCTGCCGTGGGTTTGCAGGGATACAGGACTACGTCTTGCAGGCAAAGCCCCGCTTCAGGAACCTGTTGGAAGGCTTTCAACACTCGTAGTTCTGAACATTCTTCTCACTAGTGTTTTTACCACTTATTGGAGTGGTATTAACAGAAAACTAACTTTGCACATGCTAGAAGACTGAAGAGGGATCCTTTAGGTAACAACAGAGAAAGCTGAAGAAAATTAGGCTGAATGGCTAGTCTCTTAAGTGGTTGGGTAAATTGCAAATAAAGACAATTATAACAGAAAGCATCAATCTTCAGAAATTAATTTAAGCTACTAGAAGATAATAAATGCCTGGGGAGGGAAGAAAACATGTCTTTAGTAAGCTTTTCAAGTAATTTGTATGGATTAGTAGTTTCTCATATTTTTCCCTTTTTTTTTTTATGCTATGCACAGCAGTTGAGAGTCTCAAGTAAAGAGACACTTCTACCATCAAAGACAAGTGAAAAAAAAAAAAAGCAAGGAAATCACAAACAGTGCAGGCAGAATAAATTTTAAAAAGGCTAAACAACCAAACCACCCTTTAGAAGACATCTTTTCAAAGAGTGACAATGTCAAACACAGATTAAATAAAAAATCCAATTAATAGAGGATGAATGGTATCGTTTAGGTCAACGTTCAAGACCCTGTTGCATGGAGGCCAAAAAGTTCCAGTCTCCAAGATCTACAGAGATCAACATTCTAGTACCTGTTGACTCATCCAGTCGTACATCTGCATAATCTTTGCTTTTCTCATTTCAAAATCAGAGCCCTCCTAAAAAATTGTAAGACTAAAATAATTATATTATGAACTTAGCTATATAATAAGGTTATAGAAATCTCCAAGTATTACCTGTTTGGGGCAGTTTTTACATGAGGATTATGTCACAGATCACTTCCAGGCTCCAAATCTTTGCAAGTGCTGTTGATTCCAGCTTAATATGGCAATATTTAACAAGGATAGTCTGCATTCTCTACAGTGGTGCTGCAAACAGGGATTTCTGCACGGGAAGTATGTTGCAAACGGAAAAAAAAAAAAAAAAAAAATCCATCTAACAGTCAGACAAATGGGCCCCAAAAAGATCCAGAGAGGGAAGTAATCCTGTTTAATTAAAGCAGAGAGGTAGAGTCAGCCTAGCCCTCTCATCTCAGGAAATAGATGGACATTCCTGCTAATATTTCAATAAATTGATCATGAAGTGTTACTTTTTCAAATCAGAGAGTTGATGAGAATAAATGCAGCTGTTTCCAGGTAGCCCTCTATTCAAAAATTGTCAAGACTCAAAATTTTATATTCTCAGTGGATGCCCAGCTGCTGTACTTACTACACGCTTATCAGGAATAGCTTATTCCCTGTCTTATGCATCCAGCAGAAGGAGTCAACTTTCACAAAGAGACAAACACCACAATATCCCGGTCTTCTTTCTATTGCTTGGGTATTTACCCCCCTTTAAAAGTGAGAGAAAGATATCAGGATCATAGACATCTTAGGACTCAGAACAACACTGCTGGTGAACCAAACACACACAAGGCATCATCATCCAGAAAGCTTCCTGTTACACACTGCCCTAAACAACACACAACTCAATCTCACAAAAGAAAAAAAAAAAAAAAAAAGCCATGAAATTCCATTAATCCACTAATCCTAGCATCACAGTTAATAAGCATGTAAAATATCTCAACAGCAAATTTCAAAAACCCTCCAACACTGATTTATTTCCTTCATAGAAGTGTGGCTGGAGGGTTTCTTCTGTAGTAAGTTGCATCTCTTTGCTTTTGACAAGACAAAGATAAACCAACAGAAATGCACAAAAGAAATGATAAGCTAGTTTATATTTCAGATGTACAGTGACAAACTTCCATTTTCTTTGGATTACACGGCATACTGGTCAGTTGGAGTTTTTTTAAGTGATTTGCGAGGTAAAACAAAAGAACCTCCCTGGAAAAACTTTGCTGTAATTCACCATAGAAAATGAGGCATGGGTGGATTATGCAGGTTTGGTTTTGTTTCATTCATATATTTTCAAGAGAGTGATGTTCCTGAAAATCAGGTACCTGTGAACAGTACTGTTGGATACATACACAACTTAATACCTTCCCCTGTATAAACATTACTGGTGTTCAGGGAGGTAAAAGTCATATAATTCATTACAAATCTCCTCTCCACCCCAGAGTTCCAGTAAAGATACTTATTTTGACACCGTATCAACCAGAGATCCTAAATTAGATGTACCAGGTGCATTAAGTATTTAACAATAAAGGCCATTACTGGAGCATATAAGAGCAGCAAGGCTTTTTCTATTGGGCAAATTGCATAATGACTCTAAATAGCAAAAGCAACTAATTAGCACATTTTAAGCCAGGATGTCTGATCCTTAAGTCTTAGATATTTCCATTTAAATTTTTCATCAGTGACCACTACATTTCTACTACAGGGGAAAAAAAGAACAGAGAAGATGGAAGACTATTATGTCCATGCATTATGTACTAGTACCAATTTGAGTATCCATATGGACATAACAGAAAAGCCAAAGCAGCTGCACATACGCATTAGCACTCCAGCTGTAATCTGAGATGATTAGTCATTGATTAAATTGTTACCTTTAATAACTAGACAAGCGCAGAAATAATGTATCTTCACCAACTGCTTTGCAGAATACATTCCATGGGATCATAAACTTGTTATGAGATATTATTTCTTTGTTATTGCCTGTTTGAACATGCTCTCGCAGTGACAGCCAGTATTCATGGAAACTATGAACTATTTCATGGTGTCGTTTACGTAATTAATAATTAAGATAATTGATAGAAAGTAAATAGGGAAGCAATATAGAACATGAGCATTTCTAGCACTACTCAGCAGAATTTATTTTCTGTTCTAAACAGTTGAACTTTATGAAGCAATGGAGATCAATCTAGTGCTATTACCCGTAGAGCCAACATGAAAATACAAGTCAAAATCAAAATACTGCCCAAATTCCAAGTGAGGCTAAGATAAACAAGAACTCTAAACAAGCCTAAGATTACTTAAAATCTAATTACAACTCAAAAGACAAATTGAGATAATGTGATTATAATCTGTAACTTGGTCAGTACTACCTCTTGCTATAATTTTCAGGAATGTATACATGACAAGGCAGTCAGAGACAAAACCAAAACATCTGAGCTGTAATATATAACCCTAGTAATTCTAGAGCAACCAGTTCATGTACAATTTTTTAGAAAATAATAATGTTCTCAGCTGAAGAACTTTTTTAGATCATGTGTTTGTAGGAGAGCATATATATATGTCCTAAATATATAGTCCTATATACACATATATATTACAAACTTGTCAAAAAAATGGCAAAAAACATCAGGAAGCATGAGGCAATAGAAATTAAAAATAACACAAACTAAAAAAAGAAAGATTTGATGGTTTTCACTCAGGATGATGATGTAAAGTATTACCTTGCAAAAGCAAGATAGCTCAAAGAATGAAGTGTGTAGAATTGTATAATATCACATTTTTAGTAGTAATTCAAAGAACTTATTGTCCTGACAGAACAGAGACAAGAATCTCTACACAAGAGCCCTGGGAAACAAAAGAACCAATACATTACCTTGTAAGTTAAGCAATAGGCACTTTATTAAATATATAAAATTGTAGCATTTGTCATATTCTAGCAAATATTATACTGAAATTTAATGCAAAAAAGGGAAAGAATTACTCAGAATTAATAGAACCTATTAGTTTAGCTTGTCATTATTCTATATTCATAATTTAAACTAAAAATATGGATGTGAGGGGAAAGCAGAATAAAACGCATCATAAATTTCTTAACTTCACACACTATCTTTGATAAAGCAACCATAAAGAAAATTACCATTATAAGAAGGCTCAATAATAACCTGTGTGATTAGTTAAAGCTGGAGACCAAGTTAATATGAGAATCGTAATGGAAAAATAGAAAAAAAGTCAGATAGAAATTGGACCAAGAGGTTGTCTATCAGAAAAAAAAAATCTAACTCAATATGGGAAATACAACTGGATAGTAGATGTAGTCAAAACTCGGCCTTAAAAATATACTTAATGATGGCACAAATGTGCAAGTGCAATTTATAGATGGCATGAAGTTGTTCACACTGTTAGAGATTAATATATCCCACATAAAGAACTAGGTGACATGAATGCTGGACCAACAAAACAAGGATTAAATTTAGTAATTTAGTCTGTGAAGTAATGCACTTAGAAGTCGGGGAATAATTTTAACTAGTCCACTGGAGAAGGATAATAATTAAAACAGCACCAGAAATGGCCACATGCCACCAATGGAACATTTCCAGAAAGAGAGAGAAGTGATCCTACAGTGTGGGATTTCCAGAGATCAGGCAGGGATCCAGATGTGGGATTTCCAGAAGCAGGGAGGCAGAAACAGTATCACAGCACAGGAGATGAGGCAAAGCCACATCCAGGAAACAGAATAGGAAAGATTAAACTGGAACACGAACAGAGAACGCTACTTGAATGACCAGAAGGAATAAGAGCCTAGTAAGAAGGCACTTGCTTGTCCTTGCATAATGAAGTCAAAGGTAAAAATATGACACTTTCTGTATGTAAAAAGAGGACAAAAGGAAAAGCAAATGGAGGGAAAACAGCTTCTCTGGCTAAGTGACCATGCACATAAAAAGAGAGATTGCATGAACAAATTTAGAGTAACAGTGTAAATTCAGACAGTCAGAAATGTAAAATTCAAGAAGCTTTGAACATGTTTATGGCACTATTTAGTTACAAAATATTGCCTTTTCACTCCATAGAGTTTGGGATTACGAGTTTAATAAATATTCTTTTATTTAAAATCTTGTATACAAAGGCATGCTTCTGAGAAATACAAGCTCAAGTTTCAAATAGAGGTGATTGCAAGGGTTGGGGTTTTGTCCTTTTCTTTTTTTTTTTTTTTAAACACATAATACCCCCTCCCTATAAGAACGTCCCCTGAGTATAATAATGGGGAACCATGTGTTTGCCACGTATAGGTAGCCAAGAACTTAATTTAACTCAATACTTAAAAAAACCAAAAGCATTATACTATGTTTTCACACAGTATTTAGGTCCATGCAAACAATTTAATTCTTTGCCCCAAAAATAGTGTACATGGACTAGTAATTCTTCAAGGGTTGGGGAACAGAGAAGAAAAAAATAAGAGAGAGATGAACCCCTTGCAGAGATGTCACCAGCCAGTAATTTTAATCACTCTGGCTGGTAACATCAGAAAAAAAAAATGGACGAAAATGAATTTGAGAGTAGCTTGCAAACTGAAGTAGCATAAAAGCAGCATTCAAGCTTAAACTGCAACTCAAAATGCTTAGCCTTGCTGTCCAGTCCTGCAGACAGCGATTCCTCACAGCTACCTTATTTTTTTTCCACATTGCAGCTGTGAACTCTCCAGCAGCTTGTGCCTCCGGGCATCCATAAAAGGGTGCAATTGGTCGGATGAAGTCGGGTGTCACGTCTGCGCAGGCACACGGATCTCCCAACCTAACTCGCCAGAGGTCTTGATAGGCAGTGTGGGCACACAGCTCACAGAAACGCTGGGGCAGTGATTGGGTATTACAACCCGAGCACATAAGGAGATGATGAAACTCCTCTTCATTCCCACTGTCACTCAGCAGCACAATGATTAGGGTTACTGAACCCAGGTAAGAGAGAAGGTTTCCAGTACTCGCGTCACTGCTTCAAGTCAAAGGACCAACAGCACGGACTCTGTACTTTCCTGTACACACTAGATAGTTCTATTTTCAAGTATATTTTTATATCCATACATGGATATAGAGGTAGGTACATACACTCACACATATACACAGATCTATCTGGTTTAGAAATATTTTGCTTTTACATGCAAGGCTTCACCTTTCAACTCATACAAATCCCTGCTGCTTTACAGGCATGCCTTTTTAATTAATCCCAGCTTCCCTGCCTTATTAATTAATCCCAATTGGCCAGAATGGTGAGAAGGCAGGCAAGTTGGTAGGAAAAAAAAAAAAAAAAAATCAAAGTGCTTGAAAGGGGAAAAAAAAAAAATACAAAAAAAATACAATGCTTCAGGAACATCATCAAGACATTTCATGTTAAAATAAAAATTCAGAAGTTGAGGTAAAAGAACACAGCAATTTTAAAAGGTCACATTTAAATAACAGAAAATTACAAAAATCTACAAGTGACTACTATAAATTAATGTACCACAAGAGCCAATAATTTTCATTTATCCAACAACAAATAGAACAGTAATTGTTGTTTGCAGTTCCTAATACAAGGCCAAATAATGTCCTAGGAAGGCTGAACCATAATAGAAACAATAAAAGACATTTCAGCATTTATGTTCATTCAAATTTCACAGGTCTAGTAGCTAATTTTCACTCTGTGTTGGTTTGTTTTTAGGGTTTTTTTTGTAAATTAGAAATCCCTGCTCCCTTGTCCACAAGGCTCGAAGTTACCTCTTCACCCCATTATTCAAGACTGTAACTTCGTAGCAGTTTCAGACAACTGCAGTGTTCATCTAGAGAAGAAATTTTTAAAAAAAGAAACTAACAGAACTTTGTTGATAACTGGAGCATTATTGGAACTGGAAACATACTTTACAGATCCTGTTTATTTTCTCCTTTTAATAATTTAAGTAATTAGTTTTATCTTAAACCTAAAATAATAGTTCAGTCATTGCTTAAACATATAATTTTGCTCAGATGGCTGTGGTGGTGAAAGCCCGTTGTCAGTGAGCTGGTGTTTCATCCTTGTAAACTTGTATCCAGAGTGAGCACCTTCCAGTATCACAGAACTTCTTTCATTCATTCATTCCATAAATAAATAAATAAGTTACCTCGCCAACACACACAAGACTTTTAGATTCAGGATTAGTAATCTAAAGATTACTGTCAGTCTCCTAAATTGTGAGGAACTCAAATTAAAACAGAACTCAGGTGAGGCCGCATGGTTTCTTTTCCTCCCACCAAGTGGATTATAGAAATATAAGTCATAGACAAAGCAAAGCATTTTATTTCTGCCCTTACACACACACTGGAGACGTCTCAAAACACAAAACTGCAGCAATTGGAACAAGAAATGCACTCAAAGATCAGTAAAGTTTTAGCTGTGCTATGAAGGGTGCTAGCAAGTCTTCTGTAGTTTATACAATTTTTTCCTTATATATAAATTGTCATTTACCATTATTATTTAAGTGAAAGGAAAAATAAAATAACTTTCTTTCTGCTTTTCATAAGAACTGAGTTGCTTCTATGGCTTAGCAACAAAACTTTGTCTTCTTTTATCTTTTAATTTCTAATGTTATTGATGTGTCCTCCCCTTCTTCAGTCCACCTCCCCTCTCCAATTAGATTATGCAATTAAATCGAATAAGCTGTTTCATCAACAAATCTGCAACACAGCAATACAAAACAAATTGATAACTTCTCAGCTGATTTATACAGTACTAAAAGATACAGGAAAAGAGAGCATATAATTTATTGTAAAGGCAGTAAGAAAACCTCTAGGGCATTTTTCATAGAAATGAAATTCTCAAACTCACTGTCACATGGCAGTTTTTAAATAGGGACTATCACTAAATACTCACTTCAGAGCTTTATAAAAAAAAAAAAATCAATTTGATTACTATTTTGCAAGGCAACTTTTTTGATCAATTGTTTTAAACTTTTTTCCCCTCAAAATTCCAGGATGATCTTACATTTATTGATTGTTGGGCACTTACTTGCTTTAAAATTTCTTTCCCTAAGATTTGATATCTCAGGAAGAAACAAAAACAGACTGTAGCATCAAATACTGAGCTTTAATTCATCCAGATAACCCCACTCCCTCAGGCTCCTCTTTGAACAATTTGATTATAATATAATCCAGCTATTAACAATTCACAGTAGTTTGATACTTCTTTGTGCATCCAGTCAAACAAATAGGAAAAGCTATATGAAAAACTCCTTGAAAACAGGCAAGCTTCTCAGCTTTTTGAGAAATTCAGCATTTTTCCCCAGGAGTATTAGACAAGCAAATAAAGCCCTACGCGTAAATCACCTGAAGGTTACACAGACTAAAAGCTGTTCTTCTAAGAAAAATAACTGAGACCAGGGAATTAATGCAGACTCACAACTGAGTGTTGCCCACTGCAACCTGGTCTGTACGATGCCTAAAGTATAAAACAGTTGTATATGGGAAAAATGCAAAACTATCATATGTAAAGCCCTGCCTGAGGCTTTTTTTCATAATAAAACAAACTCCAGCTGCTTCTGAGGCACAGATGGGAAAAGTCTATCACTCTGAAAGGCCAACTGAAGTGCTGGAAAGTCACAGGACTCTTGCAAAGATCTTCCCTCAACCTTTGAGGTGGATAGAGAAACACCCCCCTTAATGGAATTCTTCCAAACAGAATGAGACCACTTACAGTGGAGGCTCCTGCTAAAAATGGCAGTTCCAGAGTACAGATAGCAGAGCCCAAAGTATAAATTTAGACATAAAAAAAAAAAGAAAGCTGATCGAATCTGTTGGTCTTCATAAACATCACCTTTCTACCTGTTTGAGGTTTTTTTGTTGTTTTTCCCCACAATGCAGAAAACCTTGAAATCCTTGGAAGACAATTAGTGACCACACATTTCAATCAGAAATGGTCCTCTATGTATAACTAAAACTTCCTGGTTCGATGTTTTAACTGCTGGTACTGGTTGGTCAGATGCATTTGCCAAATTATCGGATGCAAAAGGTCTTTCTACTCATACAATCCTGCCAATTCAGTCCAGGTGACAAAAATTCTGCTTCAGATATGGCCCTGGCATCTCTAAATCAGAAGATAAAATGCACTTTGATAACATTTTTGAACACCTACAAAAGACTGTTGCTCAATTCCCAGAACATTGAGTTATATCTAGTACCAATAACAGAAAATACGAGTTGAGAAATAAGTGTCTCCCATGACAGCAATAACTTCAGACATTCCTGACAAATACAGACACAACCACTGAGTAATGTGGACACCAAGTTTCTACTGAAAACAGAAAGAGAATTGATAAGATACTGCAGTAGTTCAATGAAGCAATGGAAACAGGCTTAAACAGATACAGAATCAAATATTCATATTTTACACTAATTGTACAAAAAAACCCCACACTTATTCAATTTCTTTTCTCTTACCCTTCAGCATATCAAAAACCAACATTCATCCTGAACATTTTTCCTTCTGTGATCTTCAGCACAAATTCAAAACCCAACTACTCCAAAATAATAGTCACATACTGTAGTCCATTTATTGTTTTATTTTTCAAGTTCCCATTTTGTTCCATAGTAAAACTCTAATTTCTGTTCTGCATCCAAAGACCCAGAGATTTCATAATAACAACTCTTCTTTTTCTCAAGAAGCCTCTGACGAGAATAAGTTTAAAATATTTTAAGAGAGGATAGGGAATTGTCCTTGAACAAAAGCATTTCCCTTTCTTCCCATGCATAAAACATGCTTAAACAGAACATTGCCTTGGACATCTCTAATTCAAGGAAAATATTTCAAACCACAACCCTAACTAAAAGCAGATAGTTAATAATTATTTTCCCTTCTGAGTGCCACACTAACGTAATTAAATTCATACCTAGGAGGACTGTTTGTATAATGAAGACATTCTTAGCATGAGACAACACCTTAACAGCTTGATTCCAAAAGTACTGGGAAGATAAATACTGTCCCCAGCAGTTCATTAGGTGAAAGAGATTAATTACAACATCTTAAGACTATAGCAATTGAGAGTCTGCAACAGACCTTCAGTCTACTTGCAAGTGCAATATTACGAACAGCCTTATTATTCCTCGTTGTACCATAAATATTAATTTAGCAGAAAATATATAAATTTAATGTAATTTTATTTCTTTATAAATTAATTTTAAATGTTTTATTAATGATTGAGTTATTTATAAAATATTTACTTTTTTTTTTTATCCTACAACTATCTCTAGATCTATGATGGTGTGTGCCCTCCTAAGTTAACCTGCCTCCAAAACCAAGAGATGTTTCCCATCCTGAGTCAATTACAAGCCCCAAATCTTATTTTGTGGATGTGCTAAAATTTCACCTGTTTCTATAACACTCCTTTCCTTGCACAGAGTGACCTCCTTAGAGAGTTTCTTTCAAGTCCTGCCTCAAGCAAATACTTCTGCAACTACGTGGAACCTCTGAACTGAGTTCATTATCCACACAGCTCCTGAAAATTACTTTCTGAAGAAGTTTATTTCCCACTCCCAAAAACTCAACATGATTAATTAGATGAGCAAATATATAGTATTTCTGATCTGCAGACATCATGCATATACACACAGGCATGCAATTTTCTCTTTGCTGCTCGAGTGAATAATTTAAGAGTCAAAAATACACATACACAAACCCCTGAAGAACTGCACAAGCAACTCTGGACTAAATACAATTCAACACTTTGGAAGGAAAAAAGCACATCCTACCAAGAAGAATGTAACATGCAAGGGATGCAGAATTCAACAAGGCTGATCAACTGTCCTTAAAAACAGAAACACACAAAATGGGGACATTTAAACCACATCAGAAGACATATATTTGCTAAATACATGATATACTGAGGATGAGTTTGCATAACTTGTTATCTTATAGTTTGATATCAACTCAGTCAGTCTCCTAAATACCTCTGGTCTGTTAACAACAAAAACAATGAAACAAACAGAAGAGGAAAAAAGCTCTTAACAGAGATGAAAAACCCAAAAGGTGCTGCTTCTTAAAAAAAATTGTAGATTTCAAAACATAGGATGCCTGAGAAACTCCTTCACCAAATAATGGTTTTTTATTCAAAAGGATGCCTTCAAGTACAAGAGAATAAGAGATATGATATGCTGAAGTCTAAACATGCAGTGGCATAACTTTGAGAACAACAAAGAATATTTCTTCCACTAAAGAATATGTGCAACTAAGTTCATAATCACCAAAATTAGCATATTTTAGTTTTCTTTCTCCCAGTCTCGAAGCACAATAATTTGCCTCCATACCCTGTGAATTACATAAAGACAGTAAGGAAACCTGTACGTGGCAAAGTTACAACATAAACTAGAATATTGCACAATGCCCTCCTTGATCATTACAGAAAAAAATTAGACTAAATCTCAATTCCTGTATTTACAAGTTAGGACTAAGATCAAGCGTGTCCTTTATCTGCTTTGGTTTTCATTAGGAGACAGAAATAAAAAAACACATTTATCAGGATGACAAAAAATAGCACCTGTGAAGAGCTACAGGTCAAAAAGAACTGATAAGACTCTTTAAAAAGAATGCCTCTTAGTAGACCAGAGCTTCAACCACAGGGGTTTTTTATTAATAATAGATAGGGCTTTATAAGATCTTTATTGAGCGTGACCTCAAAACTACCAAGGCAACTCAAAGGAAAAATTCAGAGTAAGGTGTTCTCAAATTCCATTTCAGGGTAACATTGCAAGCATTCATCATTCCAAGAGAAGCTAACAGACACTGTCTCTGCTTTCCAGTCCCATCTGTACTTAGAAATGCAGTCAATCTAAGTTAGAAAACCCAAGTCTAACTTTAAAGGAATATTTGGCTGTCTGTCACTTCAGAGTTCTATGTTAGAGAACAGACTTCTGAACACATACAAACCCCAAATGCTGCAAATACACTTCAAGAATGTATATAAAATTGAAAATAAAATAATCCAGCAATGTTCCTGTTAATGAACACCTTTTGTGAACTCAATATACTATGCTGTGGTCTGTTCGTTCCTTGTCCCCATCACCACTCCCACCCTCCCTAAAAAAGAAAAACAAACAAACAAACAACCCCCCCAAAAAAAAACCAAAAAAACCCACAAACAAACAACCCCCCCAAACAAACAAAAAACACAAACAAACAAACCCCAAAAAACCCAAACAAACAAACAAAAAAACCAAAAAAACCATGGACAACAGATTAACTACAATCTCAGTCCAGCTTTCATGTGCTGGGTCCACCCTTCAAGATCAATTCTCTAAGTATTCATCAACCTCTAACCTATATTGCTATTTATACCTGCATTAGCAGAGGTCTCCCACATACTCACTGAATGACATGCAGTACATGTTTGGAACCGCCAGTGTAAAATATTGCAAAACTCCCCAGCTACGTATCCATACCTGAATAATAAATACATTAACTTCATATTTTCTCCTGCATCCAATTATGTTACACAGTAAAGGTACCTGAGAAAACAAAGAACTTCAAACTATACTGTATATTTGCAGAAAAAGAACATACAAATTGAAGACAATTCAGTCTTTCCAAAAAGTGGACTGAGATAGGATTACAGAAAATTGTATTTACTCCCAAGCTTCCATTTCAATTCAGTCACTTATTTGTTATGTCATCTTAGACAACCACACAACTTCAGGTTTCCTATATGTAAAACAGTTCAAAAAATAAATGTGTGCTTCTCAAGGCCATTGTGACACCTGGCTACCTGGTACTTAAATAAGATATCCAGATACAGAGTATTACACAGATGAGTAGAGCTAAGTACTTCTTTGAATACAGACTGAGGGTATTTCGCCCTGTGAAAGTTAAAATAGTACAAGCAGTTTGAAAATTAAAAGCTCTCAAAAAATGGTGCCACTTTTAGTTTAAAATAAATGCTCCTACAAAGTGCTACACTACTACAAATACTGGGGGATGGGGAGAATGGATTTTAGTACACACACTCTGAATTTAATACTTATATCAGCATTAGGTTTGAGAAAACACCTGCAAAAATATTTTCTAACAAAACTGTCTTAACATGATATTACAGCTGTGCACACAAGTGCAAATCTGTATGTTTTCAAAAGCAGCCATTTGTTTGTCCAGTACTTTTCATTTTTCAGGACCACCTTCCAGCTCCTGTTCAAGGTTTAGCTTTAAGTTACCCATCGGAAAAGGCTCAGGAAGCAAACAAAACAGATCTGCTGATAACAAGGGAATTACAAAAGCAGCTTCATTAAAGGAGGTCTGTGATACCTCCTATGAAACACACCGTTCACTTCCCTCTACCCCATCGCTGCTGTGGTACTTGCATGTACCACAGACACGTTTGATTGTCAAGCATCCTCATTAACTGGGCTTGCACACACAAACACAGTCGAGAGCTATTTTGTGTTTGGTTTGGATTTTCCCTATGAGAAATTCATACTTTTACATATGCACACTCTTATTCTATAGATTAAAAAAAAAAACAAAAAAAAAAACATTAAGGGTGCAAATTATCCTACAGTTGGATTATCAGCATTTCAGTTTTACCGATAAAGCTGGAACTATCAAAGTATTCCTTTGCATAAGTCAGAATTTCTCAGAGTTTTCTTGAGTTTTGAAAGTTGAGATGCCTTAATAAAAAAATTAGGCTTGCCATATTTTAGTTGCTTTTACCCATTACAAAAAGGAAAGTATTTTAAACCGCAGCATGACTAGCAAGATATTTTTCTGACTAGTTTATCTCTGTCCTCAGATTGTGGGTGGCAATCAATGAAGCCCATTTGTCTTCCTGTTCCACAGTGAGACACTCATGGTTTACTTGAACTAAGTTTCTGTAAAGCTCATCAGAATACTTACAGACACTAGTAACCCCAGATGTCCTCCCAGGCTTTTGACCAAAATCACTGCTGCTAACATTTTACTGCCACAACTGGTAATGTACATAGTTAAAAACTGGTCCTTTTGGGACGCTTCTTATTGTTCTTTATCTCGTAACATACTCAACGTGATCCGTTTTTTCATTGAAGGCAAGTTATTAGCCTTCAAGATAACAGAGAGCTAGTTAAAAACCTCAAACACATGGTAACAAACGTAAGTCTGTGCATAAAAGTGCACATTTATAATTTAAAAAAATCTACATTTAAAGACTATGAATCCAGACTCACAATTCTTTAATAATATTCATGCAATTAACCTACAAATTAGGAATTCATGATTCTTTGATACTAGCATAGGAATTTAATGACTAATACAGAACACTCTATTCCCACAAATAGAGCAGTAACTCTTCAAAATATCCATTAAATACTACAACATATCACAATATTTTGTTTGTAAGATTTAATACAAGTTTGGGGGTTAGGTCTATAAGGGTCTTTCTTCTGAAAAAAAAAAAAAAATCTTATTAGGCACAGCCAATGCACGATTTTTTCCAAGAAGTCTCTTGAATAAGAGAATATTTTTCTGCAGTAATACAGACTGCAAGCTTTTGGTTCATCAGACCTAATGAGGAGGTGATTTTACTCATCTGTTTGAGATACACAGCATAGTTTGGACAACAGTTCTTCATGCTGTAGTATTTATCATCTTCTAGGAAGAAATGCAATCTCTAGAATTTGATCTACCTTATTAGTTGTGCCTCATGATTACAGTCATAGGTCACCTCAAGTCTTTAAACAGGAAGCATTAGTTCCCTTTTACAGATGAGACACTGAAGCACATAAATTATGGAAGAAATCCATAAGGAAATGTAGATATTGAGTGTCATTTTATGTGTCTGCATCCAATCCTTAAGTAATTCAGCACTTGTTCTGTTGCCAGGTAATCCTAGAACATCCTGGATTCAAAACTCCCTATCTGAATCATGGTCATCAGATATGTGCTGCTTAAAACTTGGAAATATTCTACATCTAGCTTGTTTCTAAACATCACTAGCATGAACAGACTAGATATTTTGCCATCAGATGATGGTAGTAGCACATTTCCCTCCTTAGCTAAGAAATGTAAAAAATACTGACTCAAACAGATCCTAGAAACCATTTCTTACAGATGACTAACACAAGCCCTAAATTTTGGGAGAAGTTTTATAGCAGAATTAATTTGTTGAAAAATGCTGTTGCATTGACAAAAGGTTTAGGATGTTTACCCTGGAATATTCTGTAGTTGGTGACTAAATTACTTTTTAGAGGCCTAAAAGCTTTAGGGTTTTCTTTCTGGAGGAAACTTCGAAGCCAAACGCAGTTTTTGCACCTTGTGAATGAACACTAAGTAAGCAACCACAATGAGCCTAGTTCCATCATTCCATAGGGTCTTGATCCACATGAAGCTCTAAAAGCAATGCAACTCTTAGTCCACTCATTAGGTTCTGAAGAATATAAAGGGCACCCTCTCATATTACTTTGAAAATTCCCTCTGCTCATCCACCTCACATGGAAATATCTATTTTGCCTGTAGTTCACTATTTTTCCTTTATCACTTAACAGCTGCCATCCACTGGAGTGCCCAAGTTTTCAGGTATCATCATTATTTATTCCTCCTTACATGAACTTTGCAGCATGTTTTCTAATTCTAAGCATAGACCATACAGCTAATAAATTTCATAGACACTGACAGCTAATTATTCTTCAATATTGCATGAGTTTTCCAATTCTTACTGTCTGTGTAGCAGTCTTTTAAAGTAAGGTCTTTTTTCACCAGCATTTGTTAGTATGTGCAAGAATATCCCAAGGATATTGCTGTAGTATCCCATATTACCTCCTACCTTTTCTGCCTACATTTTGATACAATTAAATCAATTTCCAGTGCAGTGTGATAGACTGATCTCTCAAAAACTACTCATACCCGTTTTAAAAAGATGACATGAACTATGGTAATGCCTCCCAAAATATGATTATCAGGCCTTGTTTTTGATTAAAGGAAGTAAGAGAAACACAGCATGAAACTATTTATTTGCCAAATAAATTTAAAACATAATAAATATTAAATGCTAAACCTGTACAGGCATTTATGTATCATTTATGGATATACAAGCATACATGGAGACAACCGAGTTTTTTACACACCCAAAGCAATGGCAACCAGCCTTTGATGCTGCCTGAAGGGCTGGCAGGGCCATCAGCCATCTGTTCCCACACTCATTTGCCCAAGTATCAAACTGCTCAGCCTGCAAACAAACCACACTCCAGAATCCACAGCCCTTTGCCTGACTTGCATTTGGATCCTCTCCTATAGATGGTCTCAGACTCACACACAGGAAGGGACGCTGTACATTGTTAATTATCCACTGGTTGATGGGCAGAGAGGAGTGTTTTTAAAAGGTCATCTCATGCATTTTGGGAGCCCCACCACTAATTATCCCTACGAAGAGGGGAGGCTGTGTTCAGTTCTCAGTCTACTTCGAGACAAGCCAGGCCTTGGTACTGAGGAGACAGCAACTCCAAGAAGACTTATGAAGCAGAAAATAGTGGTGTGAGCTGCCAGCACAGTGCTAAGCTGAGCAGCACTCTCTGCAGCTGCACACTGCAGGACTCCCAGCAGCAGGGGAGAAGTCACTCTGTGTCTACATTTCACCAGTAGGACCACTACCAAAAGACAAGCGCCTAGTTCTGGCACTGACAGCTCCAGAACACTGATAAAACAGGGGAGGCGATAAAGCAAGAGAGCAATCAAGGATGGAAAAGCTTGTTTCATGTTGAGGTTACTCAAGGAACATTGGTCTCCATCCTCAGTGAGGAAAAGGTGACCGTGTCTACACCTACACAGGGAACAGAGGCTTCACTTACTAAATGTTCTGCAATGAAGGCCTGACTCAGAGCATGAGAAAACAGGGTAACTGAAAGAAAAAAAATTAGGTAGGGTAGATTTTGTGGATTAGGGGGATTATGCCTTTGTTGTTTCTGGTTACATAAAACAGTGATGATAACTAACCAATAGAAGAAATCTGAAAGCCTATAATTGGCTTTGAGTCAATGGAAGTGTTTCCAGACATGTTGAAACGCTTTCTAAAGCCCATGGTCAACTCAAACACGAATTAATTCAGAGCTACCCTCCAGCCTACATAAGGCAAGTGGTAAGAACAGGTAATCAGAAAGTTCATTTCTGGTCTTATTTACAAAAACTCATTAAAAAAAACATTAAAATGGTTTAATGGTGGGCTCAGTAGTGTCAGGACAGCGGTTGGACTATTTGATTTTAAGGGTCTTTTACAAACTAAATGTTTTCATGTAGGAAGTATTATGCAACAACAAAAATACATTATAATAAAATTAATTTTTTAAGTTTGCAAAAAGGCTGCTTTCCTATCAAAAAACAATTTTCAGTGCAGATTGTTTAGCTTGTAGGGGGACTTTGGTATGGCCATATGGCTTATGCTTCTACATTTCAAAACAAGATTTGAATAAAAAAATTATTCCCCAAAAATTCAGGATCTCTTGATTATACGAACTATAATTGTGCTTTAAAATTCTAATACAGAGAGAGTAACTCACATTGAAAGAAAGATTTTTCAGAGCACGACTGCTAAAATCAACTCAAATAAAGATCACATTTTATACGGATAAAAATCATAATCACTGATGTTTTCCCACTAGTTTAATTTTATTAGCATTCACACATTGAGTTATAAAAAAGCAATTTGCAGGTGCAAAATCTCACATGCAATTCCCCCGATGCCAATAAGAGCAATTATGTCTTGGATCAGATACAGGTCACGCCGATGACAAAGGCAGTTTTGAAATTATACAGGGTGAAATCCTGAGTCATCCTATAATAAAAAGTTGCACCAGTTTAATGGTGATGTTGTTTTACATTAAAGTTATGGAAAGCTAAGTCTGTACCAGTTCTAAAAGTAACAATTTTCTTTTCCTCTCTCCACCTGCTCACGCTGCCAACTCCTTTGGATCAGCAGGAGGCTTATGCAAGTGAAGTAACTTGAGGAAACTGAGCTAGCTTAAAAAAAAAAGTTGGCTGGGAGGTGGGGAGATATGTTCCTGTTGATACTTTTCAAATCTCAGCAGGAATATCAATGCTTACATAAGAAGCAGAAAGATGTAATCAAAGAGAAGCATAAAGGATAAAGTCACCCCTTTTCACAGCAGCATGAACTTCAACTGGCTGCAGCTAAAGCTAACTTTGTTCTAAAGATCTCTTCTTACACAACATTATCACTCATTTAAAATCTGCAATTTAAGGACACTTTCGTTGCATGAGTCACTCTGCAGACAACAGAATTCAGAGTTTTAGATAAAAATAAGGATTTTGCATGGAATAACAAAATTTGATACCCTTCTAACATTTCACTTGGGAGTGGGCTTGCACTTGGAAATCATTTTGTCCTTGAAGAACACCGAATCTTTTATAGGAGCTCCAGAAATTAAGAATATGCAGGAGGTAATTTAAGATTGCAAGAAGAACATCTGGAGACAAGGTTTAATAATCAAATAGATCCATTTGTTCTTACTCTTTCCACAACAACTAGATATCTAGGACTAGGTAAAGCAGATTAACTGAGGCGTAGGTCCTCAAAGGTGCTCACCTATCCTGTACAATCCGTTTCATCACATCTGCCAACTGGGACTCACAGTTATCACATAAACAACAATAAGCCTCTGAAGACACAACCTAATTTTTCAAAGGCAGAATTTTAGAAGAATGGATATTTTTAGTCATTCGGGTACTCAAAACCTTAGGAGGAAGAACAATTTCATGCAAAAGTTTTTATGTAATGCTCTTCTACATGCCAGGGTCCAAAGCAGAGCTAGAGAAAGGGAAACTTTTTGCTCCAACCCGGAGGATTTTTTTTTCTTCTCAGAAGTCACTCTGAGTAGCAAAACTAATTAAACCTGTTTTCCTGTCCTGCTGCATCTCAAGACTGTGACTTTCATATCTAAATGCACAGAAGCTGTGACAGCACTTTTTCCTGTAGTTTGGCCCCTCCTAATGTTCGTGTCCCTGTTAATTCCCTGGAGTATCATAACACAACTAGGCAGCCCTTGCCTCTCCCTTCTGCCAAAACTCATTTCATCATGAAAACCGCAAATGACCACCAAATTCAAAGATACAGATAGGACAGGGGAAGAATGAGTGGCAGATGAAGCATTAGAAGCTTTGCTTCCTTAATAAATCAACCTAGCAAAACAAAGTTGTGCATTGCCCTTTCATGCTTGTGTTTGTTTACGTCTTGGGATTTGTGCTTCTTGAAACTCCCTGCTATAAAAACAGAACTTGTTCACCCACTGGTTTTCCTATCTTTCACCTGGCAGAATTCCTTTTCCCTTTCTTTTTATAACTAATTTTCTCTTTTTTTATTTTGGTTAAAAAAAAAAAAAGGTTTGTATTCTTTTTTAGAGCAGAGAGGAAGGAATGGAAGAAAAAAAAAGGTTTTAAGAAAGACGAAAATAAATCAAAGTCAGAATTCCATTCAGATACCCAATCAGGACAGAGAGTGAAATAATTTACCACCAGGCGGAGATCGTTCTGAAAAGTGAGTGACACAGGTGTGAACGCACTGCAGTAAGAATAGCAACATCTCCATTTCTGTAATGAGCTACAACATGCTTCACAATACAAAGGGTAAATAAAAAAGTTGGCAAATAAGAGTAAGAAAATGGTAAATAAATGGTGCTAGACAATCTTTCTGCTCATTTTATCCCCCATTCACCCTTCTTTCATCCAGCTCAGAGCAACATTTGCAAAGTAGTCCACTTACTCAGTAGTTCTCCTACACAGAAAAGGCAAGGTTACCATAGTATTGTCAATTAATTTTGACACCTGCTTACGAAGATTGATCAACTATTTCTGATGTCTCTCTGCTATGTTATTATTTCTCAGTTGAGGAAAGAAATAAAACAAAGTTAAAATCCTCTACATCTCTTCCCAAAGAATTAATGGTCCCAAATTACCCTTAGGCAGAGTATTTCTCCTCTTAAAATAAGTTTCAGGTGCTTAATAATGCAAGTCACTCATTTACAGAGAGCAAAAAAAACATACTTCACTTACATGAAGAAAAAGAAAGGTCCTTTTATTTTCAAGTGTTTTAAGCCTATCCTTGAAAATCTCTTTCTTCGAATAATGTAGTGACAGGTTTTACACATGTCCAATTAAGGTCACTAAAAGTTCAATTAAAATCTTGGGTAACAGAGACACGTGCAGGCACTTCAAACAGCTGCAACTTCGAAAAAACGTAAATGTTTAGAGTCATAAAAAAAGGTTCTATTAACATTTGTGTATCTTATCTACAACCCGCGAACCGGCTGTTAATGCAGTCCTAACACAAACACACTTCGCAATTTTTGTCATTCTGAAACAATCTGCATAATAATTCTTATTTACAGAAGCAACCGCTGCAGAAGAGATGTACATGCAACAGAACTTGACAAACTGCCGCAAAAGTTCAACCACGGCTATTTAAAGCAGATGCTCAGCTTCACAGAAGAAAGGAAACAATATGCAAGTGTTCCACGACAATAAGTCAAACCATCAACTCCCACAGAGGTCAGAAAGGTCTTCAATCACCTACACATCAGGCAGACTAACATTCTTTTTCCAACTCTTCAGATGAAAACACATGGAGCTTGACTCATCATCCATTCTACACCCATCTGAATTTTCAGCATTCAAAATACAACCACTCCAAGCTGCTGCTTGCATTGTAAGACACGTTTAACACATTTCACTCCATCCCCAACTCACAGGGCTTGAAAAGCTTTAAACCCTAGGCTGCTTATTTTCATTGCAAAGTATACTTTGCCTCCAAGGATAAAGATTAAAGATGAGCTATTAGAGATACTGCTATGAAAGTGTCCTCAGTAAAATATAGGTCTCCAGCAGCTTACTTCCGTGATCAAAATCACAATGCAAGCATCACTATCACTTCTAAAGCTAAGCATGAAAGAATATAGAGGAGTTAATGAGAAATCAAAACTACTAACAGCACATCGATTAACCACCCTGTTAGCTCAGCTCAGAAGAGGTGCCCTTCCAACATTCAGGCAGAACTTCCTCTAGGTGGGGATGGATTATTAACTTTCTGCCAGAAGGGGAAATATAACCACTGTGCTTCCTCACTTGACAAACACAACCAATGTCAAGAAACATAAATGTTTCAACAGATAAGCAAGATAATACCTGTGAGGACGGGATAAAGGCTCCAGTAACCATGCAGAGAAAATACTAAGTCATAACAAGCCTTGAAACTGAAGAAACTACTATTTGCTCTGGTCCTTGCATTACTAGGGACTGTTGTGAGTGGCACCAAGACAAAGGAATCTCTTCAAAGCAAGGAAATTATAGCTCTGCAGATCCACACACACAAAGAAGATTCACCTGGGCCGCCTCTCCTGACTCTCAATCTCTCTGCAATTAGCCCATTGTTCCACTGCACAGAGCAGGACAAACCCCAAACCCCCAGTATATACAGGCAACAACTGACCAGCTTTAAAATCTTATTATCAAGTTCATATGCAGAAAAGAGGTATTATATTTATCTTGCATTACCTTTATAGCTGAGTTATAATAGTACTGATGAGATACTATGCAAATATTATCAGTGAATTGTTACTTTCTCAGCAGTGTGTTCATTACTTCAGCCAACATGTCTGATTTCAGCTACTCCTTCCCAAGGTAACAAGTTAGGGGATTTACCTTTTCATTTATTTAAGAATGAGTGACTTTGTGTTAAATGTTTAAAAGAGATTTATATTATACAGCTTAATTTCAGTACTCCAGGGAGAAAACTGAACTTAAACACAATTTTAAAAGAGTCAATTATTGATATTAACCTACAAAAAGTAATTTTTCAAAGACAGGATTTGAATTCTCTAGGATGGAGCTTCACCAATGTATTGTTATTAGTCAGATATTAGAACACTTTCCAGCTATATATGTTATCATAGAGTTCCTGCTTTTAAGGGGTGTTTTACAAGGGAATGAAATGAGATGTCCTGTCCAAGATTATATAGCAAAATAACAGCGAGCAGTATTCTTCACAGACAGTCTTCACGCTGATAGCAAAGGGGGCGGGAGGAAAGTGACAGCCCTATAAATTAAGTCTTCTTTCCCACTACATATAGAAAAGCAAACGTCTGGCTGTGCTTCCTTCATACTGATCAATGACTTGGTATCACATCCACTTTTAAGAATGAGAAGGTAGTTCGAGCTTTACTGAGCATTCACTCCTTCGCAAAAACATGTTATGGGTTTACGTTTGCCGCTCTCTCCTGCAAACCTTGTCCTGAGGGATGTACCTTTCACTCAGTTGCACTTACGTTGTGCTGAATGTAACTGAGCAATACCCGCTTAACTAGAACACCTGAAAGAAAGGAAGATTGGAATGAGCTAAACACTTTTCACTCTTCAGAAGGAAAAAGTCATTAAAATCCACTACTAGTTTTTGCTCCCCGGGCAGCCCCATGAAGTGTACATGTCATTTCCATGACCCTTCCAGAAGGGACAGCAGCGACACAGCTTCAGGCCGATTTCTGTCTCAGTTCCCATGAAGTGGAGCAGCCTATTTTCGGCGGTAAGTCAGCAAGTACTATTTTCCTTCCCAAGGAAAATAGTGTTCTTAAGAGGTGGAGGAGCCTATTTCATCCTTAACTTCTGCCATATACTTCCACCACACATGAACAGAATCACAGCAGACAGTCAAAACGAAAAACAGACAAACGAAAATGAGAGGAAAAGGGTACAGAGATGAAAAGAAGAAAATGGTAATAAGCAGAGACTTACTTGAACCTGCCCTGGCAGTGTTGGCACTGGTCTCCCACCCAGCCCTGGTCGCAGACACAGGTGGAGTTGACACAATGACCCGAGAAGCAGGAGATTTTGTCGCAGGACTTGGACTGGGACACCTGGGCGTAGAGAGCCAGGTAGAGGAAGCCGTAGAAGAGCAGCCAGCTGTTCACATCCAGGAGCGAGGCGAAGCAGCAGCAGCAGGCGGAGGGGAAAGGTCTCCAGGCGGCCGGGGTTGCGGGGGCAGCTCCCGCTCTCCGGGCGGCGCTGCCCAGGTCCATCTTGGCCGCAGGGGCCGCGGGCCGAGGCCGGGCGGTGATGGCAGCTGCCCCTGAAGGGAGATAATCCAGCCAGGGAGATTCAAACCCCCCGCTTCCTCCTCGTCTTCCTCTCCTCCCTCCCTCCCTCCCGACCCCAGCGCTGCCTCCTCCGGCCCCTTCAGCTCTCCGCGCCCGCGTCAATCCCGAGGGGAAGCCCGGCAGCGGCAGCGCTCAGCCATCCGCCCCTTCTCTTCGCCGTCCTCCTCAGGGCTCATCGCTCCCGTCTTCTTCCATGGAGGAGGAGGAGGAGGAGGAGAAGAGCCGCCTCTTGACCTTGTGTTTTCTCCTCGCCAGAGATGCCCCCCGCCGGCGCGCACACACCACCCTGGACCATGTATCCCGCGGCTCCCCCTCCTCCTTTGTGGTCCCGGTGCCCGCGGCTCCCACGCAGCGGCAGCGCGGGGAGGGAGGCGGGGAACGCCGTCCCCTCGCCAGGCAGCCAGCTGGGAAGTGAGGGCGGCCGGGCCCCGGAGCCGCTACAGCATCGAGCTCCGGCGGGGCGGGGAAAGGGCTGGAGAGCTCTTATCTGCCGCTCCGTTATTAGCCCTGCGGGGAAGGGAGGCGTGCGGCGGGGAGAGGAGGGTTAACAGCTCCTCCGCGTCCCAGCTGACAGCTTCCAAGCAGCCATTTTTAAAGGCTAATTGTCATCTCCGCTCGGAGCCGCCTCCCGCTCCTCGGTCCGCTTGGATCCGTCCCTGGCTGGGGAGGGGGGTCCGGCCCCGGGAGGGGGAACCGCGCACCGGCAGCTCCCGCACGCCGCGCCCGCCCCTTCCCCCGCGCTCCCAGGACACTCTGCCGCCCACGCTATGGAAAGCAAGGGGATGGGGAGATGGAGCGGCACCGGGCGCGGAGCTCCCGTGGCTTTGTGCGGCCACCGCCCGCACCGCGGGGGCGGCCCCGCCCGGCGCTCGGGAGCGGGGGAGCGGCCCCCGGAGCCCTCGGGGACCCCCGACCCGCTCCTCCGAAGGCTCTGGTGTCCCCCCGTCAGCTACCTTGGCTCCTCTTCGCCGGGCCGGGCTGCTCCGGTGTGTTCCTCAGGTCCTGCAAAGTTCAGAGGCGGTTTTCTTTGAACTCACCCCGGTCGGTACTGGAAGAGATGTTACAGCTTGTTTTGAAACCCTCACCTTTCTAAGGTTTGCTCCATCTTCTCTTTTGACGGTTCAAATCAAGACCTTGCCTCCTGCTTATAACATGATGAGCAGTCACGAAAGTTCTTGTGCTAACATAAGCCTTGTAATAAAGTTGTCTAAAATGTCCTTTTTTTTCCCCCCGAAACGTGTTTCACACACAGTCCATCTTTTCCAACTCTACTATAACCTGTTTTCATTTCCCAGTCAGTCAAATCCTCTGAAACTTTCTCCTAACACTGAAATTGGGAATTAATGACATGATGTTTTTGTCCCAAGCAGATGAAGAGGGGGTATTCAATTTCATCTCCTGGCAGCATCTCAAAATAGGTAAGTTCAAAGTGAGCCCTTTTAGAGTCTGGAATCAGATCCAAATTGACCACTCTCCAGATTCTGAAGTTCTTACCCTTGGGGCACATAGGAATTGTTTGGGGTTTGGTTTAACCTGTTTTCCTAGGCACACCATTAAACCTTAACCTAAATTCCCAAAAAATCAATCAGTACTACTGTAAAGGGTATCTATTTGTGCTTTGTGTGAAAAAAAGAGTCCAACCCAAGTCAGGATGTCAAAGCTAAACACAGTAGACATCACAGAAAAAGAGTGTGTGCCTTAAGGAGCTTACAGTCTTGATGGAGGGAACACCTGCAAGTGTGTGAGGAAAACAGAGGTGAAAAGTGATTTTTCCAGAGGATGTCAGGAGGTCCAAAAGCCGCTGTCAGACCAGGAGTACATTGTACATTGTCTTCCTAACAGCTGAGATAGATCATTTCATTGTCCTGCATCAGACACATTTCACAGCTATTAGGCATCTCTTTGTTGGTGTTTGGTAATGACTTTGTGAGTTCATGC
Organism: Oxyruncus cristatus; assembly: GCA_013399855.1. Lineage (NCBI taxonomy): Eukaryota > Metazoa > Chordata > Aves > Passeriformes > Cotingidae > Oxyruncus > Oxyruncus cristatus. Next base: position 894,414 of record VXAY01002479.1, read on the forward strand.
AAGGAGGGGAAATGGAAATTGTGTTGCTGCTTTATATTTCATGATAAAAAGCTAAGGCTGAAGCCTTTGCCGAACAGTCTGCTAATTGTACAATATCACATGTGATTAAGGCTACTGAACAACTGTCCTCTGTTAAATACCATTATGGGACCTGAAATGCAGTTAAAAGGAGATCCCAGTCCAAGACACAATGTCAGTTCAAGAATACCCTTTGATACAGAAACACTTTAAGCATAGTTTTGCTTACCATGACAGGGTAATATCATACATTCCTCCTCCACTTTCTCAATTCCTTTCAACCAACCAGAAAAGCTCTAAAGCTGGAACCATCATTTTCTGAGACTGAAGGTTTTGTTTCAGATCTGAAGAAGTCAGCCAAATTTTTGAAAATGCTTTAAATTAAAATTCAAAATTTTTGAAATTTCCGTTCAGAGCAAAGCTAGTATTTCAACAACCTCATACCAGGCAAGAGATCTATTCAAAAGCACAAAACCAAAGCAACAACAACAAAAGAAGTACAAAGTTATGTTGGGCAAACTTAAACAGCTTTTTAGTGATTGTGTGAGGCTTGAGGGGGAAAAAAAAAAAAAAAACAACAAAAAACACAAATAGGCCAACAGGAAAGCACTAGAGCGGTTATAAGAGGTGCAGAGAATAGCATGATAGTGCTTTTAATGATTAAACAATCATTAAAAAAAACCCCATAAACACAACTATAAAGGTTTCTAGATTTAGAACATTGAGGAAGAAACATCACATTGCTGTCCCCTGAACAAAAAGTAACACACTGTGAAAATAAAGGAATGCAAAGTTTTTGTCTGCTGAATGTCACAGCAATGCAGTAGGTATTTCATAATGCCAGGAAATGAACGATGTACAAATGCCAGTACTGGTTCTCTTCTGTGCTGATTTGATGGGATTTTTTTGGTGTCAGATGAAGTTAACAAATCTGGCTGTGAGGATTCAGATCTGTCAATCCTTTCAATTTTACATGCATATCTTTAAGTTCCACTTTTCTTGCAAGTGTAACATTTTACACCTTTCATCCTTTCAGTTCTTGACACAGAAATCATTTACACTTTTAAAGAACTAATGTACTGAACCATCTTGGGTAGATTTAGAACCTAAAAGCATCTGAACAACTTCTCGAAAGTTCTAAATTACTGAATAAAAATAGATAATGAGATTACAAACTAGAGCAATGATGTAGATGTGAACAAAGTCTTCCAAGAATACATCCATTGTAGCAGGGAAGGAAAAAAACCCAACCAAATATAAAGGCTTCCAGGTTGCTACTATCAAAACCTAAGCACTAGTATACAAGGAAAAATGCTGATACGTTCATGTCCATTCACTAAAACAGCTTAAAGTGTATTTAAATTCTTGATGGTTGTTGTTGTGAGACAGGGTGGAGCGGATACGCCAAAACAGCTCTCAAACACAGACTTCTTCAGCTGTTCAGAATTTCTGCAAGCTTCTAAGGACAAGAATATAGCAGAAACCATCCCCTCCTCCCTGTCCCCCATACGCACACCTCCCCGCTCTGCTGGCCCTCCCCTACAGGATGATACTCATGAAGCCTTGCTTCAGACATCCTTTTCCCTTAAGGATGCTTAATCCTATTTACAGTGTCCAGTGCAGATGTGTTTTTACAGTGATGTTGAGAAGAACAATAGAAGCAGCTGAAGAGAAGAGGGAGAAAAATGATTATCATTTGGGTTGACCTCTTCGCAAGGATATTAAGAGAGACAGATATTTTCTATGCCCTTTCCTTTGTCCTTGGGACAGATATTACTGGACTCATTAAGTGAAAGGGGCCAAGCTCTGCGCTGCTTTTGGACAGGGAAATATAGATCTGAGTTGGCCTTATGACATATTGGTAAAACTGCTGTGCAGATGGCTGTAAAAGAGGGAATAGGTACAGAGTGATTGGAGAGCTTAGCACACCAGAACAGTGTTCAGGCTTCCTACTGAACCTTACAAGGACAACCTGAGTGTAGGCTTTCCCTTTTCTTTCCAAATATGTGGCCAACACTTTGTATGGAGGGTAACAAAAGGTGGTGGGGTTTTTTGTTTGGTTGGTTTTTTGTTTTTTTTTTTTGTAAATCTCATGCTCACTTTTCATTGAGCAACATTGAGTCACCTGAGCCATTCCATAAAACCCTTTCTGATATTATTAAAACCATCAGTCCCTTCCATGAGGTAAAACAAATGTGTCCCTACTTATCAGATTCTAATGCTAACAGAATAATGTGTGTTACAATTTTCTGTTCATATTATCCTATCCAGTAAGTCAGCTCTTGGGAGCTATCAATTTCATAAGATTAAAAATATAAGCCTTCCCTTGCCTACTCATTTTTTTCTAAATTTAGAAAGAAATATAAGCCATCCCATGCCTACTCATTTTTTCTAAATTTAGAAAGACATCAACTTTTCACAAAATTCACTGATACACTTTTAAAGTGAAACCTTGAAACCTTGATAGAAAGTCTTACCTGTCTTAACACCCTTCCATGTATTTTGCTACAGCAGTAAGTCGACATGAATCATGATCTCCAAGAAGCAAACTGCCATAAAATAAAGACTGTAGATGCTGTAGGAAGCTTGCCAAACTCAGAAAGATCTACAAAACAAAGGAGGGGAAAACTAATGATTCTTTAATTTTCTCAGAAATCAATATCTGGAGAAAAAAAAATGTACAGTCAGTTCTGTATTTTTTATGCATGTGCATAAGCTGACGTGTCAAATCTATTCTACAAAGAAAGGGCTAGAGTTTTACTGAAACGTTCGCTCATTTGCAGAATTTTTCCCTGAAGAAAAGAATAATGACATTTTTGCATTCTTATTTTTAAGTTGTGGACTGTGGATGAAGAATAACGTGGTAAATTACAAGTTGTTCAGATCCGTTGAGATGTGAAAGAGACTTCAGAAAAACAGACAATGCCAAGTTCCTTCAGCATCGATAATGACATTGTCATTATTTGAAACACCTGTTTGCTTTCAAACAAAAGTCTACTAAACCAGGAAATAAAAGCATACTATGTTTTTCTATATACTATGGAATATTTTCTATATACTTTCTGCACACTTTCTGCTAAAAATTAAATAGTCTATCTGAGCATTTCCATTTATGATTGAACAAATCAGCCAATGTTCATCATGACTCTTAGTATGAACCTTTTTTTAAAAAAAGTACTCAGTTTTTAGAAGCCTTTCTACTGAATAGATATGTGATTTTATGCCATTGCTGAAACCCTGATGCACTGACATTTCCCAAGGCAAATGTCCCTTCTGCTGAGTATTTTTCTGCATCCGTTCTCCTGCCTTTCATTTTTCCTGCAATTCCTTCTGGAGTTTTTCACAATCCTGCTTAATCTTGCCTAAGCTAGGGCATTTTTTCCTTGTCAGCAAAGCTCAGTCTCACAACTCAACCTTCCTTACACATCATTAGTAGGTATACTGAATTTATCCAATACCCTTTAATGAACCCAAAGGGACACTGTTATTAGACTTTTTTCCAGCTGAGAAAGCATTTACTTTGAGTTATTTTCTCTCATTCTGTTATAAATCAGGAAATGATCTTTGGGATTCTTCTTTTGCCTTTGTTTCTGTATTTATTCTTTGTATTCACAAGTTTCAGCAAAATGCTGAAAAAATTATTAGAGGATAATGAAATTCCATCGACCTTACTGGGATTTAAACCCCTTCTTCAGAATTTAGCAGAGGTTTCCACATTTTTTCTGGCTCATTTGCTGAATGATATTAAAAAAAAGCCTTACTAAAAGATTTTGAAAGTAAAAATAAACCATATGCTCCAATTTTCTCCTATCCACTATTTTTTCTTCTCAAGGCTTAGGAAGACTGCATTTATTATTGGTGGCTTACTGGTTCTTCCTCATCACATTATACTTTACCTAAGAGCTTTGTGAGTCCTACACCAATTTCTTCAAAGACTATCAAAGCATTGTTTTTGTCAGTCCTTACTGTCAGGCTGACAAATTGTATCTCTTTTGGAAGAAAAAAAAAAAAACAGTTGGCTAAATGTTAAATCAGCACTATAATCAGTATTTCAATTAATACAATTTTCATCTTTATACCATGGTTCAGCTCCTTAGGTGTGATATTGCCTAGTCTTAGTGATTCTACTGCAATATAATCTCATGCAGATTTTTTTACTTTTCTTTTAAAAGAACTTGGCTACCTCGCTAACCTTTTAATACTTAATTTTTCAATATTTTTTAACACTGTAATGAAATAATTTGCTTTCCCCAAAGTCATATTTCCCTTTCCAGTTGCTACTTCCCGAGCCTTCTGAATTTTCCTGGGTTTTCCTTATATGTATTTTTTTAAAAATTACTTCCTCCTTTTTTCAGTTAATACTTGAGTAGTTGTACTATTAAACTTTGGAAAGTGATCCTTGCAAAAAAAAATGGAAAAACAAGTCCATCAAATAGGCCATAACAAGGATAGTGAAACAATAATTGTACGAGGCATAATGGAGTAATGGAATAAAATTATGCTCTTTTTTCCCACTTGATTTGCATAAAATTGGCAAAAATGAGAGGCTATGCATGCATTGATCTCTGTCTTCTCTACTAGATGTCAAAAAAGAATTGAGTAGATTAAATTTTCCCTCAGTATTCATGTCGAAACAGACATTATATGCCAGGAACATAACTGGCATATTGTATTAATTCAATACAACTATTTTCAGTAATTTGAAGAAATAACTCTCTTGTATAAATACAATACTTTTTCAAGCACAGAAGCAGTTATTTAATTAGCTTAACACATTAATTTCCACATTTTCAGATAATAGTAGAAATAACAATTATGAAAGATTACTTTATTTATCTCAAGTAACAAGTTTTTTTGCCAGAAAAAAACCAAAGAGATGCATGTGGCATCTCTTTTTTGTATACTTGTGCACTGGTGTTACTGCAGGGATGAGGCTAAAGGAGCTACGAGTAGAGATGCTGACCTTATCCATGCCCTCAGCCAGGGATAAAGGCTCAGGCTGTGCCATGGGGAGGTCTGGCTGCACAGGTGCTGCACAGGTGGGCATGCAGGAGAGCTGTCTGTAAGGCTCACTGCTGAGGAAAACCTTCTCACCAGGCCTGGCAAATTGCTCTTCACCGGCAAGGCTTTGAACCAGTTTTAAAAGGGGCCTGTGAAAAAAATCTGCAGGATTTACTACACTCTCCTTTCAGGTTGTGGGTTCAGAATGTGTACGGCCAAAGCCAAGGAGGGGAGGAGAGAGAGGAGAGAATGGAAAAGTTTGTAAGAAGGGGAGAATGCAAAGTGAGCCATCAAACACCTGAAGTACAGATCCACAGACAGAATCACGGAACCAGTTAGGTTGGAAAAGACCTCTGAGATTGTCGAGTCCAACCAATGACCGAACACTGCCCTGTCTGCCAGACCATGGCACTGAGTGCCACATCCAGTCTTTCCTGGAACACTTCCAGGGACAGTGACTCCACCACGTCCCTGGGGAGCCAATTCCAATGTCTAATCACCCTTTCTGTCTAGAATTTCTTTCTAATGTCCAACCCAAACCTCCCCTGACTCATCTTGAGGCCATTTCCTCTCGTCCTGTCGCTTGTTACCTGGCAGAAGAGGCCGACCCCACCCAGCTACAACCTCCTTTTACGTAGTTGTAGGGAGTGGTAAGATCACCCCTGAGCCTCCTCTTCTCCAGGCTGAACACCCCCAGCTCCCACAGCCACTCCTCATAGGATGTCCGCTCTTCACCAGCTCCACTGCCCTTCCCTGGACCCACTCCAGCACCTCAATGTTCTTCCTGAATTGAGGGGCCCAGAGCTGGACATAGTAAACACTGTAGTCTGAAATATCAGTGCTGGACTGTATGGTCTCAATACCACAGTGACTGGCATTGCAGAAGGTCTGGCTGGGTAAACAGCAACATGGGAGTGCAGTTAGAGAAAGGCATAGCATATTCCAGAAGAACAGCCATAGGAGAAATCAGGTGTCATGTCTTGCAAAGGGCACGTTTACTTCTCCTGAAGTCTAGGAAAAAAACGACAGGAAGATATGTTGAACGCCACTTGAAGTATGAGTGAGAAAAAGAGCACATCACCATGTGCTACAGGATTAAACCAAAGATTTTTCTAATCAGGAGGCTTTTTCAATAAGGCAACTCTTGGATTTATCCCAGGGGCAGAAGCTGGAAAGACCTGTATGTCAGGACCTCGTGGGAATACGTTCTCTAGTGGGATGAGAATACAACTATCTGAGGCTCTTCTAGAAAAAGCAGTAAGGCAGGACATAGCTGCCTATTAAGTTCTTCAAATGTGCAAGGGACTGCTTTTTTATTTCATAAAGTGGAGAAAATGACACAGAAAGTAACTATTTTAGGTTTAATTCCAATTCTTTAGGAGGAAGTGGTTGAGAATCTTAGAGTGGAAGTTAATTCAAGTGAAAAAGATCATAAAAATGATAAATTTTCCATTCTTCCTTTAAATTGTTACTAACAAAATGAGGGCAATGGACTTCAACTAGCTCTGGGGAATGCAAGTATCTGAGAAGTGATAAGGAAAAAAGGAATGTAAGACATAAAGACAGAAGAGCAAATTATCCTAACATGGAGGAAAGATGAGAATTACATCAAAAAGTAACATGGTTGCATCAGGAATTTTTTAACAATCTGAAAATCTTTTTTAAAAAATCAGAAAATACGGGAAAAAATGACACATATATAATGATAAATATAAAGAAATAGAACAAGCAAGACAGATTAAAATGAAAAAATGCTGAAGCACAGAACAGGTCACAAGTGGCATGAATGATATTCATATTCTGTTCAAATCGGAGAGATCTGTGCTTGAAATAGTAGTAAGTTCTCTATTTCTTTGTATCAGAAGACTGCTGTTTTCCACAAGGATTATACCCCATTACGATGGCTTGTCAGTTGTTTTCGACCCATTTTTCTCTCCAAATTCTCCATCTCATACTGATGCTGTACCTCTTGAATTCATCTAAAAGCAATTTCAAATGCTTGAAGCAAAGACAGATGGTGGAGTTTCATTTTTTTCAGGTGCCTTCCCCAGTCACATTGACTTTGACTGTCCACCATCACTACAAGATGAGACGTGCATCTGGCCTCCTGAAATTAATTCCATGTATCACAGTATGCTTCTGTCAGAGCTGCACGTGGTCATATGAAATATTAAAATGATGTTCAAAACAAGATTATGAAATATGATTTTCAACTGTGTCCCATTGAGCTTATCTGTGGCTTCATCACTGCTAAAAAAAAAAAAATGTTATTACCTGTGCATCAGTATCAGGAGAACCACACACTGAAAGGTAACACTCTGGATGGGTTTTGCCTCTAACTACAAGTAATGTTGTTATGCCATGAATAAAAATAGCTTCTGGCTATATGAAAGCCCGAGAAAAGGAAGGTTTAATAAAATCTCATGGAAAAAAAATTTTTGCAAAATGTCTTTATTTCAGAGCAGTGTTTTATATGGCAGTATAAGTAAGTTTACTGTATTTTGTGCTTCTGTATTTTTCTCCTTTCCCTCATTTTTCTACCTAGGGGAAGATTGCTTTGTTGTTTACCAAAAAAAAACAAAGTGAGAAAAATCATGATTTGCTCTGAGTTGCTTTCCATCCATTTAAATAATTCAAATGTCTAATTACACCAGCAGAAATATTTCATCATAAACTTTGCCTTTATAAATTACTGGCTGAAAAGCTTCCATAATGTAAGGCAAGTTATAAAGTTTTAACCTGATGTTAAAGTGTTAACGTAGATGTGCACACACACACACAGAGTAACACACTTTTAAAATTTTGTAATTGTTCTAGGCTTTTTTTTGTGTTTTTTCTTAGTTCACATACCCTCACCTACAGGCACACCTTATTCTAGAATCTGCCTTTATGAAGTAGAAAGTTCCAGGTGTTACTTCCCCCGCTGAAAGGGATTACCATTAGCAAGGCACCAATAATTCCTCAAATAAAAAGGCTGTTAGATGTCTAGGTTTGTGTATGAACACTGGTCAAATATAAAATAAATGCCAATTTTATAAATAGCAGACAGTATGGATGTTTCCTGTGCGTATTTTGGGCAAAAACGAATGCCCATATCTCTCTGAAGAATATCAGAAAATTATAGCTGCAGAACAACAGCACATCACTTGAAGGGTAGGTTTAGACACTGAGCTTTCACAAGTTTGTATGGTCTGCAATTAAAGAGAACAAACTCAGGAATTACAGTCTGGGCCTCGAGGGAAAAGTATTTAATGTGCCTGTTTGCCTCTTAACTGGAAGAAAACGCTGTTAGTACAGTCAGCTGCCTATGGGAAAGAATGCAGAAACACCTCTGAGGAATGATGGTGACAGCTCACACCTGAGGAGTTCTAAATCCGGCAAAGCCCCATGTGGCACTGGGTAACAGCTGAGCAGCTGGGGCTGTCTTGACCTTCAGAGGTACCATAAAAAGCAGAGGTGACGAAAACAATGTTGGAGTTAAAAAAAAATCTTCACCTTTAATGACCTTGAAAAGAAGATGAACCTTAAAAAGGCAGACCTTACCTGAGCATGGGAATGTTGTGACATTGGCTTTAGCATGCATTCACCCAAATCCGTGAACTGCTTGAGCTCTTCTGGAGTACCTTCAAGAGAAGACATTTCACATACTAAATTAATTTGTAAAGTCTAACAGTAAAAACATTCGCTTAAGAAATTGCTACCTTGCCTTTTTTGTCTTAATCACCCACTTGGGATCAAGAATCAGAGCAGAGAACCATCCTCCACGTTCAAGTAGTGTGTCATCAGAAGTTAAGATCTGATTATGTGCCAGATAGCAAGGATAGCCCTGGAAAAAAATCGGGAGCCTTTCTGTAAAACAATTACGGAAGGGAAAAAGTATGTAAACAGATGAGTACAGTTTGAACTCGGGGCAAAAATACAGCACACACTGCCCAAACCTTCAGAATATGCTTGGCTTGCGTATTTGATGCTTTTCTTGCCTAATGACTGCTCTCTGGCCTTCCTGCCCAAACTTTTGACATTGTGTCTGTGCAAAAATACCACATTACATTTTATACAAGGGCTATCTTTCATGTGACTGTATCTGAGGATATCTGCATTATGAAGCAAGACCAGAACAGTCCCTAAATTAAGGGAGAAAGAGGGAGGGAAAGCAAAAGTGTCTGTCACACTCTTTATTATGGAAGCTGATTTTCACATCTGCAGAGAAATATAAGCATAATTCATATGACTTGTCAAGGGAAATATGATTGAATTATCTCTATAGCCCAGCTGAAAGGTGAAATGATGAGCAACCTGGAATTAAATTAAAAACCTAAACCCATTAAAGTATTCAGATTTCCCAGTCTAAGATAAAAGTGAAAACCTTTGAAATTAAGCAGTCTTCCTACCCTTATCTCTGAAGCTGAAGACGCTGCTGCTTTGGATAACACAAAGGAAGCCAGACTGGATTATTGCTCATTTGAACACTGGTTTTCAAATGCACCATATTTTCCTCAAGAAATGAACATTATTCATTTCAGCTTATATTGGATATCAAAGTAGCTATAGAGAAGGACACAAAATAAATTACCAACCATCCTTTGATCCCAACACACTCCCACTGCTCTGCTTTCCTACTCCAGAGAACAATGTGAAGGAACCAAATCTATTCCTTATTCTCAGCACAGTGCTGCACATTCTGAGTCTTTCAAAGCTCATTCCTTTTCTGAAGGATGTCTTTATTCTTAATAAATTTGAAACTATGCACAAGATTTCCTCAAATGCCAGTTTTCGCACATGATCTCTCCTTGCCTTCAAAGTGATTCCTCTTAAAATGCAATTCATGAATCCCACCTTGTCTGGCTTGAAGAGACAAACAAATAGTTCCCAAAGTCTATTCATCCATCCCATCACAGGGAAATACATTTCCTACAGAAGGGTTCCATTCTCATGTGCAGTATGAACAAGAAAAATAAAGTGGTTTTCTGTTTAAACTCATTTTCATGTTGCTGCAGTTACTCTTTTGCATCATGTGAAATTAATCCTTGCCTGCTTTCATAGAGGCATTTAGAAAACAATAATGATGAAACAACACCATCTCACCTTTATTCTCAAAATAAGGTTGAATAATAAGCCTGATAACTTACATTACTGTAAAAACTTATAAAATCCACATATAATCTCATAAAACTATAATTCAAATGGAGCCACAAGGGGTCAAAATCAAATCACTATACATATAACATGCATATAACTGCATTTACATATACTGTATATGCATATAAATGTATATACAAATTACATATGTATAACAAAGTGAGAACCATTCTTCTGTGTATTTATTTATTCAGGTGATGCACCCACATCCCTTTCCTTATGTCTGTTTACAAAGCCAGGCATTTTTTCTTTGAAACTTGTCTGGTATCAACGTGATGAAGCCCCAGTCCCAACAAGGGTCAATGAATACAACACTAATAGAAATATTTGCTTGTATTACCACTGTTATTTTTATTGGAAAAAAGCTATAACTTTTCATCTGCATTTTGAATACAAGCAAAACTGAATGCAGAACGCTTTCATAGCTCCTGGTCCCTTCTAAATCCACAATGGAACCAGCTCCACCCTTCAGCAACTGAGGAGCAATAGCAAACTTACTCTGGTATGAGCTGTATCAAAGGGCACCAAATTGTCAAGAGGAAGCTAAGGGAAGAAATAATTATTATGATCATGCCTCTACAATCAAAATTTTCCATTAATATTTTTACAGCCCTCGGAAACTCTTTGGAGGAGAAAGTCATTACTGTACTTTACTATTATTCCTCAAGCATGTGCCTGTGTGCCAGATAACAATGTGGGTATCAATGGAGATTCCCCTCAATAGACATTTTTTAAATTTAAACATCAAACATAAAACCTCTAAAATGGTATTACTTCTTCCATCATCAAAATATTGTGCTTATGTAGTTAAATTTCCCTTTAGCCTTGGGTTTGGATTCTACAGAATTAAATATTCCATTTCAAACCACATATGGTAGTTCAGTGATTTACACCTCATCTAATTTTGCTAGACGGCAGAAGCCCTTTTAATGAGTGCTTGGAGGGTTTCATTCCATTATAGTTCCAGAGAAGCTGATGTTGCATTTTCTTTCAAATCCAAAAATTTAGTTGGCTGACATCCAACTTGCAATCAAATAATAATGAATTTTTAAAACAACTCCTTCCCAGGCAGAATCTCAAGAATAAAATGAAAAAAAAAAACAAACCACAAAACCCCACAAAAACTAATACAAGAACAAATGTGCCAGATTTATACGAGTTTCTGCAGCAACTGTCTGAAAGATGAAGCACATCGCTAGAATTTATCAGAAATAGAACCCATAACATTTGGAATGTTTCTTCATCTAAACAACCGAAAATATTAACAATCTCACATGTTCAGTGTTCTTGCTGCATCAAAAAGAATAAGCTACAAGCAAACACAATGGGGAAAAGCATCTATTTAAAAACTTCTATACTGCTAACTCTTCATTGCATTGGACAGATTGAAAGCACAGAGGGAGAGCAGCAACCTACATATACCAGCACAGTCAAGGATGATAAACAGGATTAGTTTTGAACAACCATGGCAGAAACACTAAACAATAGACTTGAGTCCTAGGCTTGATTCTACTACTGATTTTCTATATGGTCAGGTCACAAAATCCCATTTATCTGCCTTTAATTTCAAAGCTTAAAACAGCCTTTGCAATGCACCCTTTCTTCTATTTATCTTCTCCCGCCTCGGCCTACCTGTTCTCACATAATGTATGCAAAACCCCCTGCCAACCCACAAAAAAAAAAGGCATCTCTGTGCACTCCTATAAGCAAAGCAAACAAAGGACCTGTGAATGTTATCACAGACTTTTTGGAAAATAGGGAATAGAGAATTTCCCAATTAGTTTATACCAGTTTTGAATGGGCTCACTTTCATCCACCTTTTATCCGATGGTTTGCAAGAGTCATTTCCATTTTATGAAGAGGATTTTCATAAACCAAAACACCATCCATTATCTCAGTGAAAACTGTATGGCCATATGGCATATACTCCATGTATATTATTGATGAGCAGTCTTGCTAGAAAGTTAGGCTGTCAGGACCTGCTGAGGTGGCCAGGTGCTCTTTGTGATGGTATTTGTAAACACGTTTACCACCAACAGTTAAAAATCAGTGATTTATTTACTATGTTAATACGACAAAGTTCCAAGTATCATCTGATCTATTAGCTAAATATTTATATAGTAAATATTAACAAAACAAGGAAACAATAGACAAAGAGCACTCTAGCAAGAATTTATTCAACATCCCACTCTCCTGCATATAAATGAAATCTTGTTATACCATGCAAGTTGCTTTCCTGCCTATACTGGGAGTAAAAGGACACTAATGTCCCCTTATATCTTTATATAAGTCTGTAGGATAGGTGACAGTTCAACTTTTATACAGAAGTAATTTTTATTTCCTGAAAGATAGGATTATGTCTTTGGATGTAGTGACCCTCCTTCAGCTCCTTTTATTTCCGTAGAGATATAAAGCTGGAAGGGAGGTCACCTAGCCCTAGCTTTCTCTTTTTTAATCTAAAAGAGTCCCAGTTCACACAGTCTTTCTTCAGAGATCATATTTTCTAGACCTCTGACTGGTCTTTAACATCTCTCACAACTCTGTTCCAAAAGCCACTTTGACAGTTGCTCCTTTGTTCTGAAAGGGAACTGATTCTAAGGCACAATTAAATTTATTATTTAACTTTCTTTTTCCCTTTTTTTTTTTTTTTAATTTCTTTGATGGTAAATGCAACAATGGTAAAGATTCTTTTCCAGTTATAACATGTCCTTAGTGTCATGACTTCTTCCTCAGTGTTGAGTGTGCTCTCTTTTTATACAATTTACTAGCACATAACTGAGTAACAGACTTAAACATTCATAAACACACTAAGTATTTCTTTTGTGAATAGCCCCAAATGATGTTTTTCATTACTTCAAAGCACACTCCTTTACTGTGGCCTGGAATTCCCTTGAGAGAAAGCACTTTGCAAAGTGTTTTTTTCTGCGTTACCACATGTACTAAAGATGAAGAAATTCAGCAATATAATTTTTACTGCTGGATAACTGAGATAAATCCTTTCTTATGACTGGTTGAAGAGAGTAATGCACTGAATCAGTACATTTCTACTATTTTCATGAAATGAATATAGTAATCAGCCCCGGAATTTTCATAAACATTCTAAAAATAAAACATAGGCACAAATTAGGCCACCATGAATGACTGTGATCATTTCTATGCAAATGCTTTTTGCTTCTTTCTGATGTTGCATTTTTTAGAATTTCATCTTGAAATGTTCTTGAAAACACTCTTTTCATGAAGATATTCAGGACATAGTTACTCTATAGACTTTTTTTTTTTTTTTT
>VXAY01002479.1:907912-1041894 GCA_013399855.1 Oxyruncus cristatus
TTTTTTAGTGAATATCAAAATCTTCAGTCCTGCAAAGTAAGGATTGGTCTTATTTTCATCTACATGGCTAAGTAGGTATGAAAGAAATAAATGTTACTGAAGGTCTCAGTAGAAGTCACAGATTCATAGAATGGTTTGGGTTGGAAGAGATCTTAAAAATCATCTCATTCCAACCCCCCTGCCATGGGCAGGGACACTTTCCACTAGACCAGGTTGCTCAAAGTCCCATCCCACCTGGCCTTGACCCTGCCTGGGTTGGGGCATCCACAACTTCCCTGGGCAACTGTTCCAGTGTCTCTCTACCCTCGCAGTAAATAATTTCTTTCTAGTATCTTATCTAAATATGCCCTTTTCCAGTTTAGAGCTATGATTAATTATTTCCTCACCATTCTCACCATCACTCTTCATCGCAGTTGTGCTGTTCCTTTATTGCAGGTCTTACAGGCCAGTTCTGAAATACAAACTGTGCAACTCCACATTCTAGTGCTCATTTGGAATGAAAATAGGTGGCAAGATGATAACACTAATTACTCCACCAAGCTTATTGCTTATTTTCTAGCTCTGTTGCATTACCACAGACTCAGTTCTTCACAAGTATAAATGTTCTCAAGAGAAAAATATATTAGAGTGCAACAAAGTACAGGCAGAGGCATTGAGAATCCCTCACACTGCACCACAGCAGTAACAGAAAGACTTTACTAGTACATTTTCAAAAGCCAATGACATTCTGGGGGCACAGGTAAAGAAAACTGGGGTCTGGCTTTTAAAAAAGCAGCACAACATTTCATTCTGCTTTTTATCATCATCTCATCAGCCTGGTAACTGCACAAGGTGTTAACCTCTGTTCCATGCTACGGTTTCAAGACAGATTTTTAGCAGTTATTAGCTAATTGGCCACTGAATTCAGCATTCAGTGTAATTTGTGCTGGACATCAGTTTGTAGGGAAAGAAAGCAAAAGATAGCAGGTCAATTAAGTAGCTGAGCATAAGGAATGTTTGCAGGCAAATGCTGGAAACTGTTCTTCCAGAGCAGCACATTTTTGAGACTGGGTAGAAGTTCACACTGCTACCTGACTCTCTTTTCGTTCTCTGGCTCACTGAAGGAATTTTACCCCTAAGGCTCTCAAACTAGAGTCAGATTTTTCACTCTTAGTTTAAATCAAAAGGCATTGGTGCACTTTGCAGATAGGAGAATAATTTTTTTCCAATATCAGTGCAGAAAGTTCATCTTTTCCCTCTTCTTCGAAGACTTTTTAGCCTAAAAAAAAAAAACCAAAAAAACGTATTTATTGAAATATTTCACCTACAAAAATTATTTATGATGAAAAGTGGATAGCAAACCCAATGGTAGTGATTATTTTATTACACATTACAAAAATGCCAAAGGTTTCATCAGGTGGAAACCACCATTATTTTAAAAGAAAAAAGCATCTCAGAAGAACCCCTGTAGTAAAATTAATCTGGACAGTTCAGCTGTTTGCATAGCAGGTTTTCAGCATGTAGGAGCTGCCAATTTTTCTCAGATTAAGAGGTATGAACTTGCTGTATACATATCTGTTTCTGATGTCAGAGAAAAAATACCAAGGTGGGGTATTAAATGCAACCTACTGGTTTAAAAATAAATACTGGATCTTCTGAGGGTTTTTTTTTCCCTTCCAAACTGCTTTTCCTCTGTTTCCAAGCACACTGAAGCTAGTGACCTTCCATCCTCTGGAATCAGGGCTGCATTATCTAATGGGGCAGCATATTATGTGTAAGATTTGGAAATGGGTACCTGCTTTCTTTGGATTTGAAACCAAAGTTATGATGTTCAGGCTTTTAAGTTACAGTATAAAATACCCACTTTCAGTGTAGTTTACAAGAAAGCCTGTTTAACAAATTACCTGTACAGTTGTGCCTCTCCTTTCTACGTACCAGAGAATAATTGCTTAGCACAAGGAACTCTGCAACCAGCAGCATTGAGCAGATTTGCCCACTTATCCCTTTGTGATTCTCTCTACCCGTATTCCTGCATCTGCTGCATTGACAGTTTTGGAACTGGTAGCGTGGAACAAAACCTGGCTGAATCCCCTGGCTCAGAATCACGTTGCCAGAAAAAAAGAACAAAAAAAATCCTCAAAAACCTTAAACCAAACCTCCTATGTAAATCAGAAGATAGCTGGAGTATCTTCAGTAATGGAATTGCTAGAAACCTTTAGTTACTCAGTCCTAAAGACTGCCAGTCATGCTAGGTAGCCTTGTTTTTTAAGTATTCCATATTCTCACTTTGGCACTGGACACACTGGTTTCAGATACAAAAACAGCATTTTCCAAGTTGTTGGGAAATAACCTAAGTGAGATTGTAAACAATGGAATCCGAGAAACTGGCGTGATGCCTCCGCAAAGGCTTTGATACGGACTGTTGGCTCGCTCCAGAATCTGGGAAACAGTTAAACATATTTTACTGGTAGCAATGTTTTTCCACTGTTGTGCTATCCCAGCACAGAACCATAGCAGAGACTGTCTCTTTCTAGGCATTTCTAGAGACCAACCAAACAGAAACTGGGCAGGAGTACAGAAGGGGGGAAGAGGGTGAGTGTCAGCAGTTGGGTATCATCAGAGGTAGAGACCTGCCCAGCGAAGGTTTAGTATCTTCCCCAGCACTGGATTTTTTTTTTTATCTGCTGGAGCAAGCAATCACTATTGTGAGGAGTTGTAAAATTGCCTGCTTAAGTTACTACATGCCTCGGGAGTGAGAAATAAACTGTAAATTAAAGAGAGCAGAGGACTGGAGCTTTGGAAAGGAATACCATGTGTATCTTTCAGAGGGCTGCTTTGTGTCTGTGAGAAAAGTGGAATTTTCTGGATTCTAGATCCAAAAAATACCATAAACATTCAGGGGATTAATGCTCCAATTCAGAGGAATGGAAACTTCAATGAAAACTGAACCTGGGCTATAAGCAGACATTTAAATTGCTCCCTATTAAGCAAAGGGCTTAGCTGTTTGTTTAATTTATATTCAGTAATAACGAAAGAAAGTTCATCATATGCTTAAATGCTTTTCTAATTTCGAACTTCACAACCTTTTTTTTGGAAACTGATAAGGAATATTTACAACAGTGTTGACTTGCTGCAGCATTTTCCCATATTTCAGTATAGCCACAGTTATGCAGCTACTAAATGCAGTCTTTGTCTACTTTTAAAAATTAATGCACCCTGTGGGAGCTTTGTTAATGGTCAGAACTTAATCGCTTTACAATACCTTTTCATTCCAATCAAGACCACTTCTAGCAACTTCCTGGACAGAAGCAGTAACAAATCATTCATCCCAGCACTGAGGGTTTTATCCAAAACTG
Organism: Oxyruncus cristatus; assembly: GCA_013399855.1. Taxonomy (NCBI): domain Eukaryota; kingdom Metazoa; phylum Chordata; class Aves; order Passeriformes; family Cotingidae; genus Oxyruncus; species Oxyruncus cristatus. The sequence continues at coordinate 911,248 of VXAY01002479.1, forward strand.
TCGTGTAGAACTGGAGAAGGTTTCCCTCCAGTAGAGTTTGTATTGTGGATTTTGTTACTGTTTGTTTCTACCTCACATAGCCTTTATGTATGAGAAAAACTGAAGCAAATCGATATTTTTGCTGGTTTGGATCTCTGAATTTAACTACTGCTTGACCTTTCTTGTCCTTGTCAGATCCATTCTGTGCAGTAAGAAGGGAATTTACTTAATTCTTTCTTGCCCATGTGAAGGCAAAATTTATCTAGCTGAATAAACAAAATACACCAGGCATTTTTTTTTTCCCCTCTAGATAACCAGTTCTTTTTAAAACTGTCTGTCCTGTGTTTTACATAATGAAATACTTGAAAAATCTGTCCTAACACTTACTGCAGTGACTAAAGATCTTTTCTTGACCTTAGTGGCCTTTGGATCATGATCTACATAAAATGGTGGCTTTCTGTTTTAAGACAAATAAGAAAACAGAATTTAAAGGGACACATTGTTTCAAACAGACTCACTCAATTCCTTAGCAACAATTTAAGAAGTCACAAGGGAAATGAGTTTTTATGGTCTCATCATTTCTTTGATGTAAAAGTGCACACTCCATCTTTTTGGCATTTCGTTGAACAGTGGAGCACATGAAAAAAGAGCCCTACTGTGCATAAAGAGAATAAAATATGTTCAAGAAGAAACAGGAAAAGAAATTCAGGTTAATATGAAGGTCAATCTCTTTTCTGTGTTTCAAATCTGCAGTTTGCTGAGATCTTAAGGAGAAGTAAAAAAATCTTTAATCTTCATTGCTGTCGCCCCTTAGCTGGAGAAGAATTAAAATCCAAACAGAGATGGTTTGGCTGATGCTACTGTTAGATTTTAAATTATCTATCCCTGAAATACCAGGCCTTACATGACACATATTGCACTTTATATAAAGTAAAGCTAATGACTCATTAAGGGTATTTACAAACTCCCAGGCTATTTCTACATTTCACTCACCTCTCTGCACAGAAGGGAAGTGCACTTACCAACCTCAGGGAGCCTCAGCCTACAACATAGCCCCAGATCTTGACCATTTTGGACAAATCATCTCCCAGGCCCACTCCCCCTTGCTGCTTCTGTACCATATCTGGTGTTTGGGTACCTGAGATTGTAAATGGACACTAAAGAGCAAAGCAGCTCAACAGGATCTCTGTGAATGGCAGGTCTGGAGAAGTCTCCACCTCAGGTAACTTGAAAAAGTCCCTGGGGACAGACTCTTTAGCAGGGCCTGTAAGGGCAGGACAAGGGGTAACAGTTTTAAAATAGAAGAAGGTAGATTCAGACTAAATACAAGGAAATGGGGTTTTTTCCCCAATGTGGGTGATGAAACACTGGCACAGGTTGCCCAGACAGGTGGTGGATGCCCCATCCCTGGAAACATTAAAGGTCAGGTTTCATGCAGCTCTGAGCAACCTGATCTAGTTGATGTCCCTGCTCATTGCAGGGGGGGGTGGACTAGATGACCTTTAAAGGTCCTTTCCAACCCAAACCATTCTATAATATAGAACTCTGGGACATTCTCACACTCTCCCCAGGCTCAGGGATTTTGGTTTTGGGGTAGGTTTTTTTTTTTGCTTAAAAAAACCAAACCAACAAATCAAAAGAAAAAAAAAACAAAAAAACCCAACAAAAAAACCCCAAGAGGTTACTACTCAGAGCACAAGCTGACAGGACTGAGATAGAAATATTTCATCAGCTACTTTAAGATTTAACTGAAAATGGTTTTTTAATGCCAATATTTTATTAATCCACACAGTTAGCTCTTCTTTGCAGGAGAACTTCTAGACAATGACAATGCCCTTCTATTTATAACCTCTCAGAGCTGAAAGTCAATTCTCTCAATCGTATAACGTATGTTTTACCAGTAGCAGTGAAAAAAGTGAAAATTTTCTCTTCTGCCAAGCTGGATTCTTTTCCTCCTTAAAAGTGAAATCAATATAAAAAATGGTGGTGACCATTAAAAAAAAAAGAGCAAACAATAACAAAAAAACACACACAATTTGTCTCCCAGGTGTTGTACTATCTGGGCTGCATTACATGAGACAAAATAAAAGCAGGCAAGAATCTGCATTTGAGGTAACACAAAGATGAAGTTCCTCACATAGATAAGAAATTCCTTATTATTTGAACCTATGAACATATAACTTGGACATGATAACTGGAAGTATGGGGGAAAAAAGAATAACTGTTATTTGTGATACTCTTTAATGGCTAAATGTTAATAAATCAGAAGAAGCTGCGGTTTTGACAGTTTCTTAGAGAGATGACAATAGAAACAGTCAACTTTGTATATTTACTTTAAGCAGTGTTCCCTAGGAATAGTCTACTGAGCAGGGAAGCTGTGTTTCCATGTTTTTCTTTAGCTGTCTGTCCACAGCTGTCATTTTTCTTTTCCCTTTTCGTGCAGTCACCTTGGAGAGAGTTCATAATTCAAAAATTAAGGGCTTCCAGTTTTGGTCTTGTATCTTTCTTTCCTGCACTACGATCTTCCATTACAGTTCACCAGAGAACAAAATGCTCTATTTTTCCAGGATCCGTAATTAACAAGATTTTTGAAGTTTAACTACTACTGAAAGCATAGCTTAGGGCACCACCTGAAAGCAAAAATTCTCTGTAGGATAGATACTTCTGGTTTTCAGCTGGCAGAAATAGCTGGTTTATCCCCTAGTGATGGAATAGGAAGCACTTTAAATGCATCTGGAAGGGTAAATAACTTTGCCTTCTTCTGCCCCATAACTGGCTGCCATTGTGCCCCAAACAGCCCACCAGTAGCTAACTGAAAAAGATGATAGTGAATATCATTATCTGAATGCCAAATAGCGGCATTCAGTGAATAGGAGTGAGAAAGCACAGCCATTCTATTTTATGAAATCCAAACTACAGCAGTAATGGCTGCTAAATTCTTTGCCATTTGCTCAGGAAAAAAAACCCAAGCCATGATAGCAGTATTAAGATTTTTCTAACTCTGATCCAGATGTAAAACACGTTTCATTTAGCCTGCCTGAGGCCAGCAGCTCTCTGCGTGAGTACAGAGCTCAGCACTGTGCTACGTTAGCCTGGAGTATCTTTGAAATTTAATTCTGTTCCCTTTGATTTTTTTATTGTGTTAATCTTCCCTGTTCAAAATGGTGGTATTTAACTTGGGGAATTCACCAGCTCAAGTGTCTGATGGGAATATGCTCCCTATTTGACATCATCTAGGAAAGAGGCTGATTAAATGCACCACTGGCTTCATGATTTTTAGAAGAGAAGAGGGAATAAGCAAAGTCACAGGTTGAGATAAACAGCAGCATGAGATTACAGCATGAGGAAGAAATTTATTTGGAATAGAAAATAAGGAATAAATATTTTTCTCTCCACCATGAACAAACTTTACATTTCAATCCTCTGACCTAATGCCTCTAACTCTCATTTCAGGCTTCTAGTTCTACTGAATTTTTTTGCATCAGAATTCTGCAATCTGGTGTCTCTCCAGTACCAATTTAAAGTTTTTCTTCCCCCTTTCATCTTTTAGTAACAAGCGTTGACACAAATGTACCTGTTCTACTTTTTGTTCCTCAGTAGTCCAAGAGCAATTTATGCTTTTGCTTGTTCAGTCTTCAGTCCCTCAAGCATATTTAAATGATGAACTGACTGGTTCTTTATGAAGAACTCTGAAGCTTTTTCTGAGCAGAATATTTACTCAGTGACTAGAGAAAATCTTTCCAATATTTGTGTACAAAATATTTGCATGTGAAAGCGGGGCATTAAACTATGAAAGATCATATCCCTCCAGTTAAAAAATTCATGGGTGCTCTACAAAAATATAAACTAGTCTTTCTCTGTAGCTGTATTAAACACATTTTGTGTGGGTGTGTAGGGGGTATGAGGAATATGTCCTTTATAACCACGGACACCAGAACTGATGTGAATAATGCACTTATAAGTGGCTGCAGAATCTGCTGCCTCATCCTGGGAATTGCACCACTATTGATTTCCTGCCCATGAACCCTTCTCCCTTGCCCTTCCTCCACAGTGGTTGTTCTCATGAAATATATCCAATTGAGAACACCTAAAGATCAGACTGAAACCGCACAGCAGCAGAAATATGCAAATATGTGTTTGTTGGTTTGGCTTGGGCTTTTTTTGTTCGATTTTATTTTGTTTTGTTTTGTTTTCTAAGTAAAAATGCATTTTAGGGTATCTGTTTTCCATAGTCTCACTTTCTTCTGCCTTTGGACATTGCAGGGAAGGTACAGATGCATTAGGCATCCTGACAGGTTGTTATTCTCCCGCACAGAGTATGTTTCATGGGCCATTTTGACATTGATTCCTGGCCAAGCTTTGAAGAAGGTCACTGCAAACTACCCCTTTGCTATTATATCACCGCAAACTCTGTTGGCTTTGGCTTCGAGACTCACTAGTGGAAGGCAGCAGTGTGGGCCAAGTGTCAGAGAAAGTGTATTTCTTTAGAGATGATACTTATCAACAACGTAGTGACTGTCACAATTCCTTCTCTATAAAAATAAAGAAAATATCCTGAAAGTGACGGGCTACAGTTAACAATACACAAGCAGCAACCACGGAAAAGAATTCCCCAAGCCTCCCAATTATAGTACACCTACATTGCTTTTGCAAAGCAGATAATAGCTTTTCTCATACTTGTTAAGAAGAAAAATTGTCAAGAGCACATATAACAGTTACTAACATATACTCTGTAATTCTACAATGCTTTAGTAACCCTGACAAAAAATAGAGAGACACAACTGGCAGAGGAGAAAGAAAGAAAACTGTCATCTGAAAGTGAAATTGGTACAAAGCCGAAGAACAATATTATTTTAAGAAGGATGCTGAGGACTACCACCCCTCTAGAATTCTGTACAAATTATCTGCCAAACTATTTAGGAATAGATGTCTTGTCTTAGATAGAAATATGAATTCAAAGGAAAAAAACCCCTAAACAGCTGCCAATCCCCTGAATTATTGTCAATCAATCTACACTATAAGTGAGGAAAAGATTATTGTCAGGACAGTTAAAATCACAGTTCCCTGGCTTATTGTCAGTCAAACTGTACTATAAACAAGAAAGATATGACTGTCAAAACAGCTACAATAGGATGGCCTTTAATCCATACTACAAGAAAAAGGAAATAATTATATACAGCTTAAGAGAAATAGAAGTTCATGTGAAGTGACTAAAATATTGACTCTTGTAAAGAGCTTGATTTTTCCAACCTTTTGGCTTTAAATGTCTCCCCCTATCTGCCTTCTAATAGGTGAAGGAAAAGGGGAACTACCTTTCTTACCACTCCCCCCCTGGAGCAATATCTTGCTCACATCAAGTGCTGTGGAGAACAGAGTTGCAGCTATTGCAACCGCAAATAGCATCACTAATCTGTCAGCACCCTGGGAATCCTTGACAGGTGCTTCTTAGCCATCTGCATTGCTTTTTTTCCCTTTTAAACTCATCTCCTTTTGGCAGCATTGCTGGCCAAATCCTTGCTTTTGTGTGTGCTTAGGCTGTCTGGGGAGGAACAGAGCACCGACGGGAGGTCAAGGGAGAGAAAGAGCTGAGAATCTCTTGCTTCGGTAATTAGTTCTGATCCCTGCAATGAGAAGCAGAAATTTGGCAAGCACGGGAGGGGAATGAGTGTGCTCCCAGATGGACAAAGTCTAATTTGGGACTGAAAGAGAAAGAAGAAGCAAAAGCAGGACCACAACCAATAAATCCATTCACAATTTAGTCCATTCACTCTTTCGGCTGTTGCCTTTTTTCCTATATTTATATGAAGTCTAGATTTCTCCCCCACCCTCCATCCTTGTCTTTCCTAAGATGTTATTGGCTTGAACAATATGACAGTAATGTTGTCTTTACAACATTAGTGTAATTGAACAAAAATGTTACATCCTTTCCTTCATACTTAACCTTTAAAGGACACATTTATTCAAAAATACTCAGCATGACCCTCTTTTTGACTTTCTGGCTGAATGCACCCATAAGATTCCCCAGATTTATCATGAACATAATAATACAGGAATGAAAAATACAATAATGCTTAATTTGTTTTTTCACTTTAGCTGAAAATGCAATGTTCATTTATGGGAAAGGTCAGGATACTGTTTAGGCTTTCCATGTTCAATGCCACAGATTTCACAGTTTCCTATATACTGACAACACAAACAAAGATGCAGTTTAATCTGATTTTCACCAAGGAAAAAAGTGTTGAGAGCCCAAGGGTGGCCTATGAAACAAGAGGAGTCTTTGACTTATTGGGCAAGGACATTGACTTTTGTTTCAACACAGGGAAAGTAGGAGCCACGTGGCTCTGGGGGGGGATACCTTTGATTTATAAAATACTGAGTTATGGAAAGAAATTAATTTTGAGGCTGACCAGGCAGAAGGACTAGAATTTTAAACTTATGCTTGTGGTAGTGCCAGGGCTGCAGAGGCTTCAGTACCACAGTAACAGCAGTAAAGTAATTCATGAGGTTCTGAAGCAAAAGGAGATTGCTGGGATTAAGGGAAAACCTCTCTTAAGTAGTTGTCTTGGTCCTGAATGTTCTCTCTCCCAATCAGTGTCAGTCACCATCCTGCACATAAGTCTGAATGACCACCCAGCCAGAGGCACTGGGTGGGTTTTTTCCTTCCTAAAGGCAAAATGATTAATGTTTGCAAACTCTTTGCAATCTGCTGGTATCATTACTACATATCAGCAGTTTAAATACTCAATATTTTAAGTAAATAGAGGACTGTGATGCTGCCAGCCTGATAAATACGAGAGGATTAAATTTGCTTAGAAAGTTGAAGTAATTGCAAATTAATTTAGTATATTTAACTTGCATTTTTTTATGTGTTCACCTGATAGATAACCCCTTCATTTTAATATTGTAGCTCCATGGGATTTTTATGTGCATATCACTCAAGTCTGTTCCTAAGTACATAAGAGGCAAGGAATGCTGTTTCTTTGGGCAGATGGATACATTACTAAAAATCACAAACCCATCAGATCAACAAGGACTATATAATTATCATGGAGAAATAAAGCCAATAAATCTATCTGGTATAAATTATAGGGCTTATGAAGTCATACATAATGAAATAAATATTTAATTTTTCTGAAATCCAAAATCTCTCTTTAGAAACGGGAATATTAAAAATTAATTTCCATTTCTTATGATGAGTACAGTGTGGTTGGGTGGTTTCAGCATGTGCATGTACTCCCAAGCACTTCTGAATCCTATTCCTGGTTCTGACACTGATTCACACCCTGGACCGAGACAAATCATTCAACCTCTCTGTACTCCCTGCCCATCTGTAAAGCTGAGATAATGCTGACCTGCTTCACAGAACCATTAGGAGAATTAAGAAACATCTGTTCTGCAACTTGAAGACATGAAATGCTCTAAAAATGCAAAATACTATTATTCAAGAGATGCATAAAACCTTCCAGGATTTGGAGATTTTTGCATTGTCACCAAATTTCTTAGGACCTGGCAGGAGTGATTTCTCCTTCAATAATTTGGTCAGCTCCCTCTTTCTGTAAGATTTATTATTTCACTCTCCCAACCAAGTCTGTCACAATTAAAAGAGAGATGTTTACTGTAAGTTGGCTCTTCCCTAGAAATAATTGGCAGCGTGTTCCTTGCGGAGGCACAGCAGAGAGCTCATCCTCTGCAAAAGACTCAACCCCTGACAATGCAGGTCCTGCTCTGCCAACAAATTCAAACAGTGTCTGCTTCCTAATTATGAGGAAAAGGTGAAGGGCTATTGAGGGGCAGAAAATTATGCAATGGGAGCACAAACTAAGAGGAGAAATGTTTAATAATTGGAACTTTTGCTGTGTATCTGAATAGAAGGAGCTTCTCTATAAGGGATGAAGAAACTACTTCTTTTCATCAAGAATTTTGCAAGCTGCATTGAGCAGAGGGCAGCAAATCTGTGAATCAGATTGCAAGATTTGTATTTCAAAACAGAAGTATAATTGGCTTCCTTTTTTAAACAATCATATTTTATGCTATATTTCACGTTTTATCTACTCATTCTATGCAACATTCTTCCAAAATTATTCTTTTTCTTTCTCAGTTTTCCTGCCTATTCAAGGCACTATTTATTTATCTCACTTCAGTATTTATTTACTTTTCTGAAGTAAAAGTTAAATGAACTTTGCTATGCCATATTTTTTTAATTGATACAGTTTCAAGTAAATTCTATTTTTACACCTGAAATTACAGTAAAATATTTTACATCTCTGGGAATGGGTCTTATTTTCTAAAGCAGCCATTCTTTGGAAAAAAAAAACAAACCCACAACTGTGCAGCTTACAAAAAACAGATATATAAAACTCCTTTATAACTGACTAGGGAGAAAGATAAGACTCGCAACCCATTTTTGTCAGAGGTGGGTTAGAGGTGGTTTTTCAGCTTCTGCTGTGCTTGAGTGGCATTAATAATGACCTTTGCATGATTAAGTCAAAAGCCTAACCTGGAAAGATAGCCAGCTCTACCTTAATTGCCATTATTATGGTATTCACTATGGCCTTGAAGTCTTTAGTAGGCTGTAAAATAGTGTCTATTCCAAATAAGCTCTGTTCTCTACTACCTATCTATCTCCCTTACACACAGTCACAGATTACAAGGGCAGAGAGAATTGTTGTCATCAAACCTCCTCCTTCAGACTGATCTTTTGGATACCCTTGGTGGTGAATGTCCTTTAGCCCTGATCAAACAGTGGTTGAGCCGAGTTCCTCCTTCTAGGAAATCAGTGGTCTTGAATTAAAGATTTCAAGTATCCATTCTGCTTTTGGCCAGTTATCCATCTATCTATCTATCTATCTATCTATCTATCTATCTATCTATCTATCTATCTATCTATCTATCTATCTATCTATCTAAATTAGAAATATTGTTTCTTGTTTTTAAGCATTGAGTAGTTTGGCTGGATATTGTTACGCTTTTGTGTAAGAGAGAAAGGAGCTGTCACTAGGAATGACAAAATAAGTATTTGTAGGCTGATCATATCTCTTGGTAATTTTCTCTTAAAGAAGAGTAAGCTAATCAACCCTTTAAATACCTGGCAGGTTTTCCAAACCTTGAATCATTTCTGTAGCCCTGTAGTCAACCCTTTCCATTCTGTCCGCTTACTCTCTGAAAAACCCTATTTTAGGATGAATTTAATCATTTCACTGCAGTTTCAGCTCGAAGGTGAACGTTTCTAGAAATAATAATTCTCCACTGCTCTTTCTGTAGATATGTAAATCCATGCTCACAGGAGAAGGATAAAGTGACAATACCTGAAATAATCATTCTACCATACAGGGACTAAACTAATTCCCTTCCATGTGCGTCATATGCAGCACTATTTCGGAGGCAAATAATTGAAAATACACAGGCTAAGCTTTGGCCACCCATAACCACAACTGACCTGAAGCTATGTGGGCCAGAAAAATGCTCCAAAAGCAATTGTCTCTGTTGCAGTGATAAACTTTCTTTTTAGGAAATTCCCCGTGTTTCACCAACACCACCTCAGTATTCACACACCCGGGGCATTTTAAATGGACACACAGAGGTTGTGCTTCAAGTTTGGATGAAGGATTGTGCTGACATGGCCCAGGGAGCTCAGCACTGAGCAGGATGCTGGGCAGTGTTTGAAGAACAGGGTCACAGGGCAGCTGGAATCCAGCAGCATCTGTAAAGGATGGGAGCAGCCCACCAGAGCACAAGTGTGGGCTGTCAAGCTTAAAAGTAGGGAGATGTGGTATTGCAACAGTGTTTTGCTTTTATGCATCGTACAATTTGTATGGTAGTGTACAAAACCATTGCTATTTTCCTTTATATTTTGCTCGTTCTCAATGCCAGTACAGTGCCCCAAATAAGTAACAATTTTATAATATGTAAGCACTGCATCTGACCTCATGAACTGCTATAAAATTGTAATGCAAGGGTTTGAAATCATACACGAAATAACAATTTCTGGTAAGTCCTTTTTTTGTTGTTTGTTTCCAATTAAACAAAGAAGGTAAAAACTAATTTCTGTCCATAAAAGAAAAAAGAAAAAAAAAAAAATCTAAAAATGTTAATTCCTCAGAACAAATTTCACAGCCTGGAGAAACTGGAGTTCATATGGTGGTCATTCCCAAATGCACCATGAATGCTACTGCAAATATGCTTTAGATAAATTTTGCAATTTCCTTCTTCTACACATTCTGGTAGTATTTTACATTCTGCCTTGGGCACAGATCTCAACACAAGGGGCTGCATAATGCAGCCCGTAGCTCATGTGTGAGTGTACCTATGCCTTGAAAACTTTCACTGCCCTCTGTGATATATTGGTGTATCTAAGGAATATTAATATGTGCAAGAGTTGATGACTAACATGAGCATCTGCTTCAAAAATACCACAGCCAGAGCTAAGATATTATTATAGACGGTCTATTGTACTTGCAAAAGACAAGTAAAGAGTTCTTGGTTGAGAATACATGTCAGAAAAATGACATGTTTTCATCACTTTCAGCCACAGTTAAAAGACTCTGAATACATTAACCAGCTGAAGGAAAAATACTTTCAGCTTTTGTGTCACAGTGGGAATCTGTAAATGCAAGTTATGATGTAACAGACAATTACTGCGAATTCAACCGTTCATCATTTCTGAAAAGTTAATTTTTCTTTATTTTATTCTTTTTATGTACATAGAGAAATGTGGTATTTTTTGCCAAGTTTACAGTGCTCCAGTTTTGGGGACCCAAGCTAGAGAAAGGGGTTTAGGGTGGGCAGGAGTGACTCAGTAATTGCAGCTGAGTAGTTTTTTAATATAAGGATTTAGATCATTAGTTAAATCAAGTAGATGTTCCTGCATTGCTTTCCAAAATGATCCAAATCCTTTTGATGAAAATCTGGTCAATAATTCAGCGTGCCAACTGGCATGGGATCCTGGCCTTTGCTCTCAATAACTACTTATCAGTAGCTATTTCTTCTGGTTTCTTTCCTAAATCAGACTTGCTATTTCCTTTATGCAGAAGGCTTGAGCCCTACTCAGGGACTGAATTCCAAGAATGTCCACAGATGGTTGTGCCACCTCTAGGAATGCACAGCATTGTTTCTGAAAGGGATTCCTTGCGCCGGCAACAGCAAGAACCCGAGGATTACTGTTTTGAGTAAAGTTTTCCTGTTGTAATCATGTACTGACTCAGAATTATCCCTTTGTGCCCAGGTGGATGGACAGCCATGGTCCTTCTCACTGCCCAGCTCTTTGGCTGTGTTTCTTAGGCTGACCTGGACATTTTCCCTGAATCCAGTCCGACACCATGAGCCTCTTACACCCTTTGATAGGAGCAGGCTGTCATTTCACTGCATGAGGGTATGAAAGTGTGGAGTCCATCCCTCAGGTAAACTACACTTTCAAAGAAAATTGTGGTAGATTTTAAGAACCCAGTGCAAAAAATAATGGGCTAATTGTGAGCAACAAAGTTAAAAAAAATAAAGGAAATTACTTTTTGCTTACTTGTAGGAAGCAAAGCAGGAAAAAAGAAAAAGGTAGAAGTTGCGAGGAGAGATGTGGCCATGTAAGGAAAAGGTGTCAGGTTTCTGTCAAAGGCGTATCCACAGCAGTGAGTGTTACTGAAATGGCTCAAAGGAAGCACAAGGGGATTTGAACCAGGAAAAGTCTGGAAACATGAATATGTACAGCATCTTTACTCAGGAAGAAAACCATCAATTTTCAAGTATATATATGAAGAGAGAGAAAGTGAATTGAAACCTTTACAAGGTCACGTTTGTCCGTTCCATTTAAAATCTATTGCTGAAAATGGGGAACCAGATCCCTGAAAACGTTCCTGTACCTGTGCAGATTCTTACCCAGCCCATCCGTGTTGGCACAGTCCTCTGCTTAGCTTTACCTCCCTGTCCCAAATCTCATTTTTTCTCATGCATTTAGAGCAGCACTGGTGTCACTATGGCATACAAGAAGGAGATTGTTAATGTAAATACGGGACTATGAAGCAAGAGACCAGGTTATTATCCTCTGCTCCTCTGGTGCCTCTCTGCCCTGCAGGCTCCAGGGAAGCTGTGCTCCTTGGTACCTGTGAAATCTCCAGACAACGCCACGCTGAAAGAAACTAAAACAGACTTGATATTAACTGCCACCAATCATCTTCAGCATATTTTATCACTGTATTTTGTTGGATGCTTTTTCCCATGCTTGAATTGTTATGAGCAGACCTTTATCATGTCCTCCACCAGACAGCCTTTTCCTCTCTCTTTTAATTAATCCCTGTAACTCCACTAAAAAGGAGGCAAAATTTAGTATAAAAATCGTAATGGCCAAATTGACTGGCATTTCCAGGCTGCCTCAGCTGTCAGTGCCTGTGATGGCAGGAGATGTTTTGCCAGCACCACTTTCATGAAAAGAAACGTATACATATATATACAGCCAAGAACAGTGTGGGAGCTGTTTCCCAAAAAAAATGTTGGAAGTCAGTAGTGACATAAGAGTTATTAGTGCATATAATTTCTACAGTGTCAAATAAAAGAAATAATGAAAAATAAAAGAAAATGTGCTTTCCCAGAAAGTAAATGTTAGAAAGCTATTTAATTAATATGACGGCTTAGTGGGTGCCATTAAGCACCTCTTTAGGCTAATTTTAGTCCCAGCAGGGGTGTGGATAAATAGGAAGTAATTTTACACCCTCTTACAGATATAGCCTTATTTTATTAAATCAGAAGGGACTAGGCTCTCCCAGTCATTGCATTATTTGACTGCACTATGAGGTGACAAATTCTTTATCAGATTTAATCCTTACAGTAGCAAATAAACAAACAAAAAACCCCCACACAACCAATAAATAACAGTTTAAGCCTGCACCGCCCACTTACCAACACACTAACAAATGTGAGAATTTGAGGCCAAACCTCAAGCTGAAGGGCACTGTCCATTTCTGGAGTAGAATTAGATTTCTTACCCCTCTCCTGCTCTTAGCCAAAGCCAGATCAGTTTGTTTTTATTTAAGTCCATAGCTTACAAGAAAGGACACCAGAAAATATAATGATTCATCCAAACATGGTGTTTCCAGTGAAGAGCTCTATCAGAACTTGTTTTCTCCAAAGACAATTGTCTATATGTGACACACAGAGACACATCTAGGTAATACTTCCACTGTTACACTCCCAGCACTTCTTCACTGAGTGAGCTTGATATATTCCTGTTATTTCACAGTCAAAACCATATCTTTTAATAATTCTTACAGATTTTTCTCTTTTGAGCATTTCTTAAATATGCAGAAACTAAGAGCACCCTTGCTTTTCTTCCTTTCTAGTGAGGAGAGGAATTTTATTTGAAGTTTCATCAGTAGCTGAGACAATTAAATAAACACTTCACAAAAGTTCAGCAATTGATTTTGACAGAAGTGAAATACTGCAGTGAAAGTGCAGTGGAAATGTGATGCTACAACTTACCTGACCTTACCTCACACACAGGCTGACAAACAGATTAACAGGGCTTCAAAAGGATGCATTAATTTTCTGATACTTAAAAGTTTAAATATTTAAATCTGGATTTACTTGTTATCCTAAGCAGCCTCCTGCAGGTTTACAGGCCTAAATTCTTCAGATTTGTCTAATTCTAGGCTGTCTTTGCCTGACACATCGGAGCAGGTTTTAACAAACACACTTGTTTTCTGAGTTGTTGCAGCAACTTCAGTCTGTTCTGAAATCAAGCGCATGGCTTGAACACTGCTCATCCTGGGCAATTCTGAAGAACCCATAGGGTCCAAACCTCAGTTGCTCTTTGATATGCAAGTTGAAATATGAATTGAGAAATGTGTCCTGTTGCACCTACAGCTTGGCCTCTGCCTGCTCTCACCCCCAGAACCACAAGAAAGTGAAAGACAAAAGCAAACAACAACCACCAAACAAACAAAACCAACAAAAATATGACAACCCCCCCACCACCACCTTTAAGAAAGGAAATAATTTTTTTATATCTCCAGCATCTCAAAATTGGGATATAACAGTATGTTTTGCCATCATAATACATCAGAAAGAATCAAGGTGTATGAGACCAGTTTAATAACAGATTCAGTGTAAGAGACAATTAAGTGACAGGAATTTTAGGAATTTGTTTATGACGATCAAAATAAAAAGAGGATACAGATGAGAGGACAACCTAATGCACATTATTATTAGCATTATCTACAGTCTATGCTAAATGGTTTCTCTGCTCACTTACTATCAGGCACTTCTGTGGTATTCCTTGTGTTCCTTTCCCCACAGCAATGTGAGAATTTAATATAGAAGATAATATCGGTGTTCAAAGCCCTGCTACACTCCCTCTCATCCCGCACCTGCTGTGACAGGATGCTGGTTTCCAATTCTGAAGGAAGACTCTTTGTCAGCTCATTCGCAGAACTTCTTTACTCATTATCGTTATAAATAGTGCACCTTGATAAAGTAGCCCGTTCTTAAATTCCTAGACCTCACGACTGACCCTGATCAAGAGACTCCTGCTTTGCTGTCTCTTTGGACTATGCAGTGGTCTTCAATTTGATGCTGAACTTGTTTATTCGTAAACTTCATTGTGTCTCATGACATGACAACGTTTGGGGGAAAAGGGGGAGAGGCTAATTCCTCACCTCACCCTGAAGAGCCTTATAAGTGTCTCTTTCTAAACAAAATAAAATCTAATTTTTCATTCTGAGAGAATGGCTGCCTGCAAGCCCACGCAGGCAATACAGCAGTCAAAGATGCTATTGTAAAGCCATCCTTTCAGTGCAGTTCCTTTCTTCAAATGCTTGAGCACCATTAAAAAAAACCAAAACACTGAACTTACACCTGAACATGTATCAGTCAGGCGTCTCTCTTCTTACACTTAAATATATTTTAATCATGCATTGCCATAGTGCTGGTTACCAGCAGGGTTTACTGGGACAGTTCATTTGTATTGGAGGAAAATGCCAGCTGAGGAAATGAAGACATGCTGAAGGAAGTTATAAATTATCTTAGCATAATTTTAAAATTCTTGTGTTGGCAGTTACAAAAAAACAAACCTTTTTTTCCTTCTTCTCCCCTTTATTCTGTAAGACAGCAGACAGTTTGTGACACAACCTTAACTCTGTAAATACCACATTACCAAACTTCAGGATCTGCCTCCTCCAGCACAAAGCTGATTTTTGACAGTTACATGAGATCCAAAGCTTCTGGAAAACATGAGATCCAAAGCTTCTGGAAACTGAGGACTGAGCAGGGCTGTTGGATCCCTAACAGCCTAAGCTGTCTGCAACTGCAGGAGAAATGCCCTAACAATCTCAATGTCGAGTCACCATCAGCCAGTCTGACGTCTGCCAGGGTAGTTTGCTCTTGCTGCTGCCATTATAAATCCATTTGCAAAGCAAAGTGTTTCAATCATTAAAAAATGTCTAATTTCCAGCCTTGGGGCAAGTGGCTATTTATCAGCACTCGAGCCAGTGTTACCATTTGTTCTACCTCAAACACCTTCTGACATTCCCTGGCATTTACTCCTCTTCCCCACAATTCCTTCACAGCTATCAATATTAACTTTTCGCTGACTTGACTGCAGCAAGATGGACAATCCAAGCTCTCAGGTTTTTATTTTCTGGGTCCAGGTTTTCTGAGCCGCAGACAGATATCTATGTCATGAATTTTTGAGGTGGAATCAATTCCATCTTTCCAATGTAAAATCTTGCAGGCCAATTTACTGAAGTGTAACACTGTCTGCTGGATCTCCTTGAGCGTGCAATTTCAACAGAATTGGAGAAGAGCAACAATCTCCTTCAGACAAAAAAAAAAATTAATGTTAAGCAAATATTTCTAACAATTTATTAAAACCAGTCCTTGAAAATTAGCTTTAACACCAAGGGGGAACCCAAAACCTTAGGGAGTTACTTTAAAAATATTAACAGAGGAAAATAAGGAATTTTAATGATAGTACACTAAATATCTTATGACTTGAAGCACTTCAGATGCAATTGATCTCACCACAGTGGTGACAAGTTAGGGAGCAGTGAGAACAGAGACTTATCATCAGATAAAAAGCTCAAAACAGAATTACATCCTTTGCTTGTCACCAAAGCACTAATACTGAGAGGGTGTGGGAAGGCAATTTACATACAAAATTGGAGCCACATATGTAATGTACTCTGATTTTTCACTTGAACTACATTTCAATGACAGAAGGTCTTTTTCTGTAGCCATACATTTAGGAAAAATGGGTGATTGTGTTCCTCATGCATCACCCTATTTTCTGTAGCACTGGAGAATTATTTTGTGTTTTGTTAAAAATTGTAAGGTAATCTAATGAAAACTGGCCAGCCCCTGCCTTCTTGTCATTTCAAACCCCCTAAAAATACTATTTACAAAGTATGCAACTGGAAAGCTACACTGAATAATGTATAAAGAACACATTTCTTTGAATTTCATAGGCTTTTGATGACAAAAACTTGACAGACTGAAGGATGTTATTCTGTCATGCAGCAAGCTAGATGAAGAGATCTGAAAAGTTTTCTTTCTTTCAAGCACATCCATCTTCTGGAAGTGGATATCTGGGAGTGCAATAATGTTACTTCTTTAATGGGTTTTTTATTAATTTTATTTTTATTTTTAACATATACATTTGATGGTCGATTTTTTTTCCCAAAATCTTCTCCTGAATGTTAAATTGACTGCCTAGAATCAGCTCTTTCTTCTCTGTCACATGCAATCCTTTCCTTGATGACTCTTGACAATTCCTACCTGACAGGATAACTGGGCGATATCCTAAATTCGAAAGGACCCTGCTCACTTCCCCTTGGGAATGCTCCATTACAACAACTCACCTGCACCTCCTGGATCCCGGTTCCTGTAGCAAAAGATTTTCCAGGGCCAAAGGCAAGGCCATGTCCAGGAACACATGTAGGGTTGAGATGCTGGATTCCCCCTGTCTCTGAGATGAATGTGCAACCAACAGGAAAGCAAAGGGACCAGGAATGTTTGTCCCAGTGCAACACCAGCACGGGTAGAACCCCTTGTCTTTCTCCTCGACTCATTGCCTTCTTCTCCATATGTTCCCTCCCAGCCACAAGGCAGGAAAATCTGGTTAGAATGAGCACGTATTACTGCACACCTCATTCCACAATTTCAGGAAATTCCTCAACAGTCCTCTCTGTTAATGGGCATACTATTACCTGTGCTTTATTCCCACTATAAAAATTAGTCATAATATGCCATCTGTTTTCCCCCTTAGTCAGCAGTCAGTATACAGCACTACAGGCAAGAGCATCAGTGGATGCCAGGGTGCAGATACATTTTTAGTGATCATTTTGACTTTTTTTTCATTTGTAGAAAAGCGGATTTCTCCCTTTTCAAGGATGATTGTTATGTCGTGCTTTTTCTGAGAAAGTGGAATTATTAATTTAACCCCTGCAGCAGTCTCAGTTGCAAAATGCACATTGAACATGAGATATTTAATGTGCACAGCTGGTGTGACCATTTAAAAAAATTAGGAAGAAAATAGATCCTTGGTTTTCAATTTCTTCCCCAAAAGAATAAAAAAAGGCACATTTTGTTCTGCTCTAATTAGTATGTGTGCCAGTGCATGACTTCCAAAGCAGGCAGATGCTTTGAATGAAGTGTAATGTAGATTTTCATTAATCTTCTTTGGCACAAGACTTTTCTTCTGCTATGTGTATGCAGGAAGTAATGACTAGAAAAGATGAGCAATCACAGGCAGTTCTAACCAACTTAAGCTGGCTTTTGTAAAGGGCAAGACAGGGTCATAAAAGAATATGGTTACCTCAGTGTCTGACATCTCTCGGTTTCTGGTTTTTCATTATGATGAAGGGTTGGGGGTAATTCCTTTTTAATGCAAAATATTAAATTCAGGTAAGGGGACTCTAAAGAAATTAAATATCAATGCACTGACAAATGCATGCATTTCAATCAGTTCTGGGACCGACACAAGAGAAAACCACAGACATTTTCCTTACAGCCAGCAGAGAATTCAAAATTGTATTTCCTGAAACCACTTTCCTGTTTAAAAAGGAGTAAGGAGAGTTTTCCCATCTTGCTGGAAATGAAAGCCTATCAATGAACAGTTCTAGAATAAAGCTGGAATTACTTTCATCTTTTCCCACCCTAATTTAGGTATATTCTGGATTGCTTTAGCTATGGTTAAAGCAGAAAAAAGCTTGAGGTAGAGACTGTGCTTGTTTTCTCCTATTAAATAGTGCAGCTAGGTTATGCTACCAAAGACAAAGATTCTATGTCTGGTGAAAGTCCATGCGCCACAGTAAGAACCGACGATGGTACAGAGTCATTTGCCAGCAGCAAAAACTGCTCTCTTGCCAGGAAAAGACTAACATGAAGACTGAAAGTCAAATATAAACAACCTTTCAAAGATACTCTCTTTGAGCACAGAGATACTCTTTGAGCACATCCTGAGGGTGTGAGTTTTCCACTGTTGTGCTCTTATGTTGAGCATAATCAATTTTATTTTTTTTAGATCTGCTTCTTTTTGGGATCACTGCTATCATCACTGTTTGTTTCCTGCAGTCTCTTCCACATCTTCTCTTCCTCTTTCATGAGACAGTCAATCACTGATTCCCTCTGCACCCTTCCCTTCATTTGTGAGCTTCGCATCTCAGTGCTTTCCTACACTTTCAAGAAGAGACTTAATAGATTGCTGGTCTACCCATTAGATTTGGGATTGACTCCTAAATAGATGTAACGAGACTGGGAAGCTCAAGCTCGTTCAGAGACATTGACTTGGGCAAACACTGTTGCTCAGCTGTTTGATTTCCTCTTTTAGAAGAGTCTTTCTCATAATTATGAGGTCAGAAATGTAGCTTCTTACCTGAAAGCCTCAACTTTGTCTTCAATAAGGAACAGGTCCCTAAACACACTCTGCTGGATAGCTCTGGGCTAAAGATGGCATGTTTGACAGCTAAGCATAAGAGAAATTAAATTAAAGAGAAAAAAATGTTCCTGTAATAACAAAATCATTAATTACACAAATGGATTTCTATTTACAGTACAAGTGAAATGATCACTTAAGAAGATTACAGAGCAATGTGCAGTACAGAACATTGCTTACAGGAAGAGCATAAGCCAAAAACAGAATGAAAATTATACGCCATAACTTGAGATAATACACAGGGGATACAAAAATAAGTTCTAAAAATGGAGCAGAAGGAAATACATTTCCTTCTGACCTCTGAAGAAACAGGCAAAACCATTAAGCGTTAACATGTCCTGATGAAGCTTTAAAATAACAAAAGGAGGAAAAAGTGGATTTCATCTACTGTAAGTATTACCTTTCCTGAAAGCCAAGCAGAATAAAACAACACTTTTTTCCCCAAAGCAACAAGCATCTTAAGCGGTAAATGTTTCTAGGAAAAAGAAAGGAAAGCTATTCCATTTGGGAAAGGTTTAGGATGCTTTAGGATGCGGGTTATGATGGTAGAACTAGGCAAACCTTTGGGTTTCCTAGAAGTAGCAGAATTCATAGATTTTTTGATCTACATTTCATTCTCTCTTTGCAGACTAGAATCAGTACATCTTATCTCTCAGGTGTTAGTTAATATGTACACCTACTTTACTGAAGAGACAGGGTCCCATTCTGCACTCAGGTTTCCAGGAACCACCTACTTAAGGCTGACAAAACTGTCAGACCTCCCTGTGAACACTTGTCCAAATGCACATTGCTCAAATATAAGACGTGGTGGGGCTCTGCAGTTTTTGCTTTTTCTTAAATGTGAAATTTTATAGATGAGCAATAGTCAAGCTGATAAAAGGAAGAAGACTGTCTGCCTTAGATCTCCTTTATTTCTGTGTTTACTGGTCTAAACTCTTAATAAATGGTACCTCTCCCCACTGGCAATGCTGCTACAGGGGCTGAAATATCACTTACTCCCCAGATTTTGTAAATGTGCTACAACCTGCATTTTGTGTTAACTCCACTGCCTTGTCAAACAGCTTCTGTAATGCATGCTGAAGTTGTGCATGATACCTGTGGGCTTTGTCAAATAAAGGACTAAAATTCAGAAAAAAAAAATGCATTGAGAAGTTACAACAAAGCCCATTGAAACTAATCTTGCTCTGGTTCATTCAAACAGTAAAAGCAACCACATTGCACCATGTACTGGTTTGCAGTGGTGTTACTGCCTCAGCTACTGTAAAACTGGCCTTGTTGGCACCTGGACACCAAGGCAGAGCTGAGGTCAACTTCGATCTCTGCCCTTCAGTGTTTTGTTTGGGGGCTTCCAGGGTTTTATGTATAATTTTTCAGTATGCAACATTGTGTTAATCCATTATTTGTTCTTTATTGTATAAACCTGTATCTATTCACCTGTGGGTGTAAAACAATGATAATCTGTTTGTTCCATTAGTTAACATTAAGTTTAAATACATAAATCAGCATAAAATCAGCAGATTCCACCAAAATAAATCAACTACTCGAGCTCAGAGAAAGTATTTAATATCTGCAGAGAAAAAAAGAAATCTTTGCACAAACAGCTCACAACTTTTCTGTAGGTACCTGCACTGAGATCAGTCTCTACTCAGGAAAAAAAAAATCACTTCAAGTGACACCCATTTCATAATTTAGGCATTGAAAGCCCCTGCCTAATGACAGTAGATCCATGAATGTGTACTTTAGCTTTAAAGCTATTTATAGAAACTTTATATTGATTCAGTAGGTTATTCTGAAACAGAACACACTGAGACTGGATTTCCTCTATATGTCTTACCACACTGAAAATGATCTAACCAACTAATCAAAGCACCAACATATGATTTACTTTATTTAGAGGTTTGAGCCTCCTATATTGCAGTATTTCATAAATGAATACAATAGGGGAAAAGCATAAACTACAGTATTTCTGGGTAGTTATACAGTTAAACTCTTGCTTTCAAGGCTGACAGTATAGCAGTGGAGTGCTTCACTGGCTCAGATAAATCATAATTTTTTTAGCTGTAGCAAAAAAACTCCAGTCTACAAACAATGTTTGTTTCATAAAGAAAATTTTATATAAAACCTTACAGGCAGGAGAGAGATCCATATGAGATAAAAGCTTCAAGCCAGATAAATCAAGAAAGAAGCAGGGGGATGGGCAGGTTAGGGAGAAGCAATACGCCAAAGCAGACCACCAGTCTGACAGCTTACCTCTTGCAGGGATATTGTGAATTATTTCAGTTGTCATTACCTTAAGGAAGTTTTCTCTTTGATAGCATAAATATTAAATATTTTTAAAGATGAAAGTGCCAAAGAAACTGTGTTGAATTTTTTTTTTCTTCCATACCAAAGCAGCAGTCATTAAACAGACTGCTCATGGCTACAAAGAGATAATAAACCTGCACAATGTGACCTTAGAAATTATCAACTGTGGATTTCATTAACACAACTCTAAACTGAGCTCTTAGAATTTCAGCTTTGACCCTTTGCAACATCAAATATTTTGGCTATGATGCCTCCTCAGGGTGCTCTGTGTGTAAGTATCGTTAATGTGCCAAGAGAATGAGCCAGTCATAACCAAGCAAACAATTAAGATTAACCAAACCACGACAATAACAATCAGAAAAAGACTTTGTGTGTCATGTGTTCAGTTATCTATATTTAAAACTCCGTTAGGGAAAAATCTTTTGAAGACTCAACAGTAGCTTCATTTTTAAAGTGGTATTTAGGCTATACAATAACATTCAGAGCAGCAAATGGTGCCAACTTAAGGGTGACAGAGTATAAATAAATATTCTTCTCTGAAGAGTGCAGTATTTCAGTATCGTAGGGCTTTTTGCAAACAAGTGGGAGATTTAGCACCTATATACTCTTGAATATTATTTTCCACCCAAAAGCTGATGAAAGACTTAAGGTATTTCTTAGACTCTTAAAATGAAGCTGGGGCAGAACATAAAATAAACAGTAGCTAAAATGGGTCGCCTGAGAAGAGGAAATGTGTGACTCATTAGCTGAGCCCAAATCCTCCTGGGCAGGAGGATCCTTCCCTGCACACCTTCTGCAAGCTCAGCTCCTTCCTGCTGGGCTACACTGATGGTGCAGCTCAGCTCTGACAAAGCAGAGAGTTCCTGAGGAGGGCTACCCTGGTAAAAAATAAATGAGAGGACGTGGAAAGCAGAGGACAGCAAAACAAATGAAGCTGCCAGCATCACAACTGGGCCTAGGGCGTAAGTAAGGAAGCAGCTTGGAAGGGAATCCTTGTCCTATGGGGGAAAAAACCAAATCCCAGACAGTACATGGGATGAGCTAAAATACAGCTTCAGTAGGATCAGCTACTACAGCCTCAATCTGCCTTCCCTAACAAATGCTGATCCCGCTGCCCTCAGTGGTGGAGTAGATTATGTCTGGGGCACAATTCAACCCAGCAAAGACGAGGAGTCCCCAGAAATACATCAGGGATGGGTGAGACATGAAATGGGATTGGTGCTGCCATCCAATCCCTCCATAACAAGAGGTAGAAAGGATTTATTCCCGTGGATGCCAGTCCCCACCTGTTTGCTGTTCCCCTGAAGAAAAGCCAGGGCAACTTTGTGCCTGCCAGAAGAGTTTGAGTAGAACAAGAGGTCTGAGAAAAGCCTCACAGCAGAAATCTGAGCACAGAAATTGAAGAAAGAGAGGAGCAGCAAGTAATCACACACATCCCACGTGTGTATAGCCTTGTTTCTGCAGTCAGATCAACTAGTCGAAACCCACTGATTTCAACTAAATCATGATTTTGCAAACACTGAAAATGAATAGAAATTTTTGCTTTAAAAATGTAAAAATAAAAAAAAAAGCAAACTGACAATTTTTATTACTCGGAGGCAGTAAAGTTACATTTCAAGCATACGAAATGACAATTTATCAAAGCCCCAACCCCAGCTGGAGAATTCATGACTTCTGGAATACAAACAGTAAAACCCTTAATGAGACAAGTACCACAGCTAGAACTGCTGCTTCAGAAATACCCTGAGCAGTCGCAGTTACCCAATTAGTGATCTGGCAGGAATGTGAGCACATTTCCCCATTCAGCTCTACAGAAGAAAAATAAATATTTAATGTATGTAAACTCAGTCACTGACTGATCATTAAGCATTACCCTAAAGAATCAGGAATATCTTATAATATTCTCACACACATTTTTTTTTTCAGCTTTTCTCCACATTTTCGTGAAGATTAAAGAACAAAAGTAGGATTTAAATTAAGAGCTCCAAGGTTTCATGAAATAGCTTTGTGTGTTTACTGTCTACACTGGAGTACTGCAAATAAGTATACCAGAAATACAGCTCGTGAGTACCTAAAATATAGTTTATGAGTGAGAAAAAAAATGCCCATGATGCTGAACACCCCTACGCCTCCTTCAGGGTTTTGGGTGAGCTGGAAAAACTCTTCTCTTTCTTAAGTGCAATTTTGCTTCTCAGAGGAAAAGGACCATTCACTTTCACTTTTCTCAGAGGAAAAAAGGACCATTCACTTTGCCCCACACCTAAGCAAGGAGACTTCATGGGCAATGGTGGGCCAAGAAAGTATGGAGTGAAGTCACATGGTGATGGGCAGCTCTTCCTACTCCCACTCAGCAAACCACCGGCCACCCAGGGGGGCTCGATGAGCTGCCCCTTCCCCACAGGCTGTCAGCTCGGCAGGCTGCAGTCGCTTCAGCTGCTGTACATCTCATTAAATGTTCCCACAGCTTCTCAGAACTGCTGATCTGTGTGTCAGCTCTGCTCCTCAGGAAGGGAGCTGCTGCATCATTAGTAGCATTCTGCTACAAAAAGCAAAAAAAAAAAAAAAAAAAAGGCTGTAACACCCCTTCAGCACAGCCGTGACTCAAAATGTTGAAGTTTTCAGGACACTGTCTTCTCACATCAAGAATAAAAAATTTATTCCTGGTGAAACAATAGGAAGCATAAAGAAATGGTATCAGGAGGTCAACACATAGTCCTGAAATTGCTCCTACAACAACCAGCTACTTTCACTGCACCTCACTGTTCACCTTCAGAGCCACCCTCCTGCCAGCTCCACAGGACCAGACTTGCAGGAACATTCTCTGCCTGCAAATCCTGTCATGCTAAAACCCCTAAAATGCAAAAATTTTGTGCAGGTGAAATTGAAATAGAGATTGATCTTTTATTAATATTTTTAAATGGATATTATCTTCAAACATCTGTAAGTGTTTGAAGTCACTCTCCTATACCAGGGCATCCACACTGAGCAGAATACCACCTTCTCCTACAGCAGCACTGTCAGCCAGGGCAACCATCCACCTCTTCTCAGCAGCAGCACCACTGCTCTTCATGCTGCAGCAGCTAGAATAACTTCCTTGCAACCCCAAGAGAATTTGCTACTTAAGGCACTTTTTGTTTTATGCATAACATCCAGAGCACGATGAGCTTTTGATTAATCATACGGTGATTAATTACTTGCACTCATTACGGTTTGAATTCAGCATAGCAATCAGCTTCTCACAGCAGCATGTCCCCAAGTTCTGAAGCTGGGCTATTATCTGTCACTAGATGTGTATGTACCATATCCCTCTGAACATTCCTCATGTGCTTAGATTCTGTTCTTGGAGCACTTGCACGGAAGTGGCAAAAGTCAGCCTGTTAATACATCAACACTGCAGTCAGCACCACGCAACCAGGGATATTTTTAACATTTATTAAAATGTAACTGTACTTTTCACAAATGTTACTGAATCAAGAGGGTGATCCATCAACATTTGTTATCAAGTAATAAATATGTGGCTTAGCTGGCCAGACAATGTATTTTGAAAGCAAAGTTGCCTTATATACACAACTATCTATTTTAGATAATAATGTGAAATATTTCAAAGCAGAGACTCCGTATGCGTGAAGACAAAAATCAAGTATGTCCAACTTAGACATGTAGTATGTGGGAAATACTATTTGTACCTCAAGTCCAGCCATGGAAAAATTCCCCTTAGCCCAGTAGGTGCACAAGCACGGGACAACAAGGAGCAATGGACTGACAGCTCCAGGAAGGACAGATGTTTGGACACAAGCCAGCTGCGTCAGGTCAGACCCAAGATCACTGAGCCCAGTAAATGACCATCCTCCAGTGAGTAACTGAAAACGAAAACCAGGACAGGGAAAACAGGTAGTGATTAAAATATTGTCTCAATCTCCAGCAGCTTTAGGCTCAGACCTACTCAGCCAGAGGAGGTATTTCAGTATTCAGGTAAAGAACCCGTTGAAGTGCAATTGGAACTTTGCCTTTTACGGGTTTCTGACATTTGCTTTAATCCCAAATGTTCCTTCTGATTTGCATGTATTTAAACATTCATGCATACATGTCTATACTCTTATCTTGTTTGGGGCTTCAGGGGTGGCAGAATGCAGAGTATCTTCTCCCAATATATTCTAGAAATAAGTTACAAATTTCATGACTTACCTTTTAGAAGAAACTCTTCTTTTCCTAACATTGAAAAACAAAACGCAAAATGGAGGCTAACAAATATAAACCTGTTAAAGCTATTGTCTCTATGAAATTTTAACAGAAACACAGATTTTTACTTCATTCCTGCTATTTTCCTGGTTCAGGACTGCAGAATTAGAGACCCTGCATCACCATGAAGCTTAAAGGATTTTTTTTTGACTTGTAGGTGAAGCATCCCTGAGTCTTACACACTTCCCCAATCTATCACTTGATGCCATTTCCCCAAGATCTGATACAGTATTTGAGCAGAGACATTGCCAGCGTAATTTTAGAAGTTTCCCTGGTAACCACTGCTGACATCTCTAACTCAAAATCTAAGACTGCAGCTCTCTGTAACACCCCTACATGGCAAACTGCCTTGCATCAGTTGAGCTGAGGAACGTCACAAACAATAATTCAATTTCTTCTGCTTTTCAGAGAGTTAAGGTACATGCCCACAGACATTTCTCTCACTGAAAGAAAACTACCCCCACCTACCCCAGTCCGCAGGTAGGGAAGAGACACAGAGAAAACTCTCAGGAAGTGATTCAAAGATGGAAAAGTGAGACTGGGGAGAGGTAGATGCTACAGAGAAAACAGGTAAGAGACACAAGGAAAGACTCAGAAGCAACAGCATTTAGAAGGCAACAGGAACACCTGAAAAATATCGAGTTTGCAAGAGAGAACTGAAAAAAAATGAATTTACAGACATGAAGAAAACTATGAGAAAAGGGGAAATAGTATTTCTTTAATTGCTCCTTCAGCACATTTTCTGGAGGATGCTCATCTTCCTCTCCAGGCCTGCAAGGGAGGCAAAGTGAAAAGAGAGTCACTGTGAGATGCTATTGATGCCCCCTACGTCCCCCAGTGCTTTATCTCTGGGTAATCTTCAGCGGTGTCTGTTGATGACTCAGGTCTAAACCAGAGAGGGGAATCTGTCTCCCTTATTCAAGCAACGTTGCAGCCCAACAGTGCATCACAGATATGAACTGTGGAAGACACTTCTAAGAATATATTTTCATCCTCAACACATATTATTACCTTTATTTTAACTCCTTGGGGACTAGAGTGCTGTGATTCAGCACATGGTGTTAAAAGGAAATTTGCTAGGCACCACCACTCTGGGCCCCATCTTTCCTCCCAACCTTCATCAGTCAAGTTTCAGCTTCTTTGACATAGAATCTCTCTCTCTATTTGCTAATCACAACAGAAGTCTTGCTTCTCTTTTTTGAGCCCATGATAAAGAGAAAGAAAAAGCAGTAAGTAATACAGTTAAGGGCAGTATAATTTAAAAAAACACTGGAGAATCCCTGTTGATTACTCTACAGTGTACAGGAAAACTTAGGGAGTGTGGTGCTCATTAAGGTGTAAGGAAAAGGAAGCAATACAATGAGATAGAGGAAAGGGGAAATCCAGCTGTTTGAGCCCTTACTGCAGCAAAAACAACAAAAAAAAACCCAAACAGAGGCAAGCCACAGTGCCAAGCAAGGATAGGGAAAAAAAAAAAAAGGAAACAAAAAAAGAAAGAACGTGTATAGAAACAGCAGAGTGGGGTGAAGGAGAGACCAGAGAGCCATAAACCATTATAAACAGAAAATGCTGAGGTAAGGAACTAACACTGCAACTACAGAGGTCACCAGGAAATATGCTCAGGGGTATCCCTGGGACAGAATTCACCCAGAAAGGGTCAAAGACAGTTCTTGTCAAAGCAGGTTAGAAATAATTAGTGCATGGGAACAGGTAGTAAAGGGATTGTGATGCTAATGTCTGTGATTTTCAAAAGTATCCAGAAAGCTTTTTGTTCTCTACCACTTGAAGCCCTTCATTGTCTTTGTATTCCAGGTTATTGATGGTTTCAACTACACTTCCAAACACTGAAGGAGCGCAGAACTGATTATCTTTTGCTGCTGTAGCTGAGCTCCCCAGCCCTTCTGAGTGAGAAGCAGGAAACGTCGTCACGGATGAACATTCCCCCTCTAAAATTTCTGAGCCACGTATTACAGCTGGAAGCTTTCAGCATTCTTTCAGAATCTTTTAACACGTTTTTTCTTAGACAACTAGAAGGGAAAAATGTGCTTTCCACGATTATTATTACAGTACCGTGCCTTCCTTCCATTCACTCCTTTATTTTCTAACTGCTTTAACATGTTTGAGAACAAGCAGTGCATAGGAGTGCAACTCACACTTTAGCAGACATTCATAAATTTAGACTTGAATTACACTGCTGGTGCCATGCTGTGCAGCTGCTGGGAGGAAACTAGGCCAGTATATAGTAGTTACTGACAGAAGAGATTTTCCTGTAATGGTACTGTTAGGTACAATTGATGGATCAGCATCTCCACTTTTGGAAAATCTATGAAGAGGCACAAAACCCGTCAGCCCATCTGTATTCCAATATTGCATAAAATGAAAACCAAACAATTTATCTCCCAGAAAACTGAAACTCATCACCTGAACGTCGTATGGTACAACTCACATTTGCAAAGTCAGAATCGTGCTCATGAGTACGTGAAAAATCCAAGTGTTATTTTCTGCAGTTCCTAGGCTGTTGGACTATCTCCTTCCTCCTGCACTGGTCTAAACCAAGGGTAACTTTGCAACAGCAACCAGCCCCAGCATTCCACAGCGGGCCAAGGGAGCCGCAGGTTAGGACCTGAACTAAGAGAGATCCAAGCTAGACTGATCTTTAAACTCTGCTTGCAGATATCATCTGTAGAGTCTAAATTAAATCTTTTTAACAGAAGATACAATCCTGCAACCTGGCAGTGAACCTAGAAGGAATTTTGGCTTTTCCCCCAGGATAATACATAAATTTGTTCCAGGCCTTCCAGGTCTGTGGTAGGGAGAAGGCAGGCAAAAGTCATTGTTGTGTCCAGGTCAAATCCCAGCAGAAACCATCCATGAGGATGCTCAGGACCAAGTAACAAATTTCCAGCCATGAAGTTTCTGCTCCATATTCTGATGCTTGATAGCTGCAGCTGCTGATGGAACAGCTCTGAGGTTCACCTTTCATTTCCAGAATTTCTCAACCTTTTCTTACCAAGCCTAATGGTCCAGGGCATCACAGCTTCTATGGATGTTCTTCCACATTTCATACAATGCAAGTGATGACGGGGCTGTGGACAAGGCACTCTGTCAGGGTAGCGAGCCAGCAAAAGCAAGGGCTGGGTCACAGAGCTCATCCCTGTTTCCTCTTCAGAGATGGGAATTGCTCAGTGTCTTCCCATCCTTGGAGCCTGACACCCCAGGAACCTGCAGCTTCGGGTTTCCCCCTCCTAGAGCCTCTGCTGAAGCAGCCCATGCTGCAGAGCTGCTATGTGCAGGTACGAGAGACCTTTCTTTTAAATGACACAGTCCTTCACTATCCTTCCTCATTGCTCAGCAAAAATTTACTACCGGCTAATTACAGGCTGATTAGAAGCCTTTCCTTAGTCTGCTGAAAAACAGAGCAGTGTAAGTGGGCCATTTTTAAGTGCTAATTAGACACGGTAACAACCAAGCACCTCGTCACGA
The DNA here is from genome assembly GCA_013399855.1 of Oxyruncus cristatus. Taxonomy (NCBI): domain Eukaryota; kingdom Metazoa; phylum Chordata; class Aves; order Passeriformes; family Cotingidae; genus Oxyruncus; species Oxyruncus cristatus. The sequence goes on from VXAY01002479.1 coordinate 940,163, forward strand.
CACAAACCAGAGGCGGGACTGCGGGTGGTGCGGAGTTCGCAGCCAGCTGAAGGAAGGCTCTCCTCAGATGCAGAGCTGAGGGCACCTCACCCCAGCTGCTCGCAGCAAAGGTGTCCTCACTGCTGGCCCGACACACAGCTCACCTTCAAAAGTGGAAAGAAGGCTGTGCAGGCTCCAAAGGAACCAAGCAGGACGAATCTCACCACAGCAGAGCAGAGAGGGAGAGAAGGCACAGCACCATCACAGCCGCAGTCTTTGCACAGTAAACGTGACAGAAAGCTCAGCCTGAGCTTTGCCAGCCCCAGAGTTGCTCCTTTTCACAGATCTAACAGCAGCTACACCACAGTGAATCCACAAGCATAAATCCATTTATGTTACGGTGTACCTGCACTCCAAAAGGAAACAGGGGCTTTTTTGTCCACATTGGGAACCTACTTTTGACGTAAATCACTTCAGATCAAAGCGGCAGGTAAAGGGAGGGCAAAGACACAGAGCAGTCAGGCGAGGTTAAGTAGGTCAGTAAAAAGGTAACCTATAACTTATTGCCAGGACCCTGTACTGCTCATCTGCCATCTCCTACCTCTCTTATTCACAGAGAAAATCTGTTTATGCCTTACCACTTGACTGAAGTGGAACCCTTAATTAACATTCGCAAATTATTTTTATATCCCCAGGTAAGAGGTGCTGTACAAATATGTGACATCACAAAAGAACAGCCTTAATGTCTGAACTTCTAAAGAAGTGCAGAGAAAAAGGAACTGCTCAGAGAATCATTTGCTCCTTAGCAAGTGCCTTTGAAGAAAATAATAAAAGACAAACTTTGAAATGTCATCTGCATTCTTGACCACAGAAACATAAAAGGCTATTTAGCTGGAACATTTAAAGAACGCCAGAGGTTTTCCGTGTTAGCTTTACCTTTACCGAAAACAGGATGAAGGTCAGTGTTCACTGCATCAGAAGACAACTTGTTAAAGCGCAAAACCTTTCTCAGAAAGCACTGTGCTTTGAAAATAACATCCTCAAATGCATTTTAAAGTTGCCAGTTAAACAGGATTGCAGATAACAGGTTCCGGCAACCAGCAAAGCCAAAGGACAGGCTGATTTAACGTAACTCTGAACAGCGACCCGCAGAGATCAGCCCACTGCTGGAAAGAAATTCCTGAAGGCAATGGGCTTTCTTTTTGAACTAGTTTTGAACTAGCAGCTAATGGGAGAGCTTTCTTGCACTCTTCTAGGTACAAGCAAATGGGAGACAGTGACAAATGACATTCAACATCTTTTTTATTATTATTATTATTAAAAAATGGCTTTAGTGAATGCCTTTGGGGTTCCACATTCTCCAGGGCAGATTTCTGCTCTACATCACACCAATGTAAATTTGGAATAATGTCAGTAAAGACAAAGGAAATATTTGGGCATTTCACAGACAATTTTGAGCAGACCTTGTTAAAACTGATTTAATTACGAGATAGGACAAGCATATATTTTACGATTAGTTAAGGAGCCAGGGGAGCACAGCAGGTGAAAAGCATGTTGTTTTGATCAAGTTTGCCTTTATCACATTCAACCTGGAGGCTTTAAGGCACATAAAATCACCCCCCAAAATATTTTAATTTTTTTTTAAATGTTTTATACATTTTATGCATTTCCTGCATTAAGATACCAGCTTATATTTCCATTAACCATATGTATATGAATCCTAATTTATATTGTGAGTAGAATTTGAGTTTGGTGAGAAGAGCCATGATCCGAGGAACTGCTAATCTCAGACTAAGAGATCTGTTGAGCTTAATTGCTGTTAAGAGTTCACATCCATAAACATGGATGTTTATTTCCTCTCCTCATGATTTGCCTGGCTTTCTATTTAAACTGGGAAACATATGGAGAGTTAAAACATTGTCTGCCGTGATACACACAATGTCTGGGAAGCAACACTAATGTTTCACATTAATGCTGCCTCACATTCACATGCCAGATCCTATTCCAAGTGAACTAAAAGCCTCAATAATTGCCTTAAAGCCCTGCTTGACATCCTTGTGACCACGATTCAACAGTACTGATTCTACTATTTGCTTCTAAAATTAAAGCATAATAATATCTTCATTTCCTTGGCTTGCCCTTTATGATGCATACCTTACTTAGCGGATGAAGATCTTTCAGATGTGAAAGACAAGCATGAAAGTATTAAGTAATACTCAGAAGTGCCTTTACATGATGCAACCTTGTGACACTGACAGTTCTGCAATTAGCAGAAACAGTTTTGACCTGGAGAATTTCTGTCTGTTTACAGTTTCTTTTCATTCTACCTTCAGCCTGCAATAGACTGCATAGACTAGTGCTAAAGTTGAACAACCAAAGCCAAATAAATTTTAATAAAATAGATTTTTAAAGCAAAAAAAAAATTTTTTTCCCTTCTCCTCACATTTTTTTCCCTACATACCCTATGCCTAGTGCATCTTGTGCTCTTTGATAAGATGCATCTTTCCTACAGAGCTAATTTTGATCACTTGGACTCAGCCAGCTGTGTGGCAGGCTGCGAGGTTTGATGTATCAGGCTGTAACTCTGACAGAGCAGCCAACACACTGAGCAACTTGGCATGACAGAAACATGAACTTGAATTAAATACTGGTGACTTATCAGGACCCCGTTAGGAACAACCCCTGAGCTGGCAGTCAGGCCCACGGCCCAGTAGCTCATTGAACCCACTGACCAGAATATTCAACAGCTTGTCTAAGGATCCTCCTCTCTAAGCAGACATTAACCCATGCTTTGGAAAAGTTCCCTGCTAACCCGGAGAGATTACTGACAGGTTTGTTTTCCAAAGAAAATATTTCAAAATGCAAATATTTTTTTCCTCTTTCAAATAATTCTTGATACTCACTTTCTTTTAAAGGATTTCAATACTTACCAAAATAACAAGAGTAGCAGTGCTTGGTTGAAGTTCTCTGAATTTACTTTTCAGTTCCTCAGGTTAGATGCTTATGCTGGAGTCAGTACAGATAGTACATTTTAGAGGCAAGAACCACGCCATACACTGGGATGCAAACAGCAATGGGGTTAACTTGTAATTATTGCAATAAAGCAACCCCCCCATAGTGAGAGAACATCCTGGGAAATGAAGTAAGTCAACAGGGCAGAAAGTTTTTTATTCTTTTATGCAAATGAATTCAGGTAATTGTAGCCTACAATTTCTTCCACTGTGGGCAAATATCTGGTATTTTATCAGTTTTAAGAAACAAAGTGTTTTCTTCCCTTGGCTACAGCTCCTCATGGGTCTCTCTAGGCCAAATAACTCTCCGCAAAGAAGATGAAGCCGGTGGCTTGGGTTCTGTATGATGAAAGAGTCACTGGGTTGACCTTACCTCCAAACACTGAAAGACATTTTTCTCACTGAAGGATTAAATATACTAACATGGAGGCTGAAGATTTCTTTTTCTTCACAGCCACCCTCTTCCCTTAAAATGCCCATGCCCTCCTGAGCAATTACTCAGCACCCCACAGAACGGAGCCACAGGACACCCACAGGGTCCTCCGTCCTCTCAGAGCTGAGGCCCTTGGGAAGTGCACTGTTAAAGGTGCATGTGTAAGTTTTGAGTTTCAGCTCTGCTGACTACCTATTACATTTTACTGAAGGATTTACATGTACATAAAAACTTGAGAGAAACGAAACAAATTCTCTGTCAGTTGAGCTTCCCAAAACCTGCAACCATGTTTGACTGGATACCAATAAAACCACTTCTCTGAGAGCTGTTAGATTGTTGAGAAAGAACAAAGCTAAGTGCTATAAAAATACCTTAGAAAGCCGAAGCACATTTTTTTCCAGCCTTGTACCACACCGGTATTTTCAGACACCAGCCATTTTTCTTGATTTACTAAGAGCTCTCAGTTGTTTCTGCCACTCAACGATTACTTGCTCTTGGCCAATTTTTTTTTTCTCTCTTCCAGACTACAGTCAGCAACATCCCTGGACTGTAACTTTGCTTTATAGCCTTGGGCCAGTTCTGAAACCAGTGAATTGTTGCAGTGAGAGACAGATGATTCTTGGGTACCAAGGAGCAGAAGAGCTTGGGAGAAGCTGCCCAACTCCGAAAACACAAGCATGCACACGTTACAAAGTGACAGGAGAAAGGTGTGTTTTTCTTACACAGGGAGAGATTAAACCATGGAATGCCCTCTCCTATTGCCAGATTCACCTCACACAACAGGCACAAAGCAGAAAGTCTGTGCCAGTAACAGAGGAGATGCTGCCAAAATAAACAAGCTAAGAAAATGAAAAGGGAGTGTCAGAGATACTCTCTGAACCACATCTGGTGTGTGTGCAGTCATGGAAAACTGCGGGAATGTCAAGAGCTGACTGAAGGGCTTGAAAAACAGCCTTGGAATGCGAGAGTGAAACCGACTCAGAGACGTCCTTTAGCAAAGGAGAGGTGGAGAGTTCAACCAATTATTTTGATGCACGGAAAAGTGGTGGGAGCTTTACTCCTGTGATCCAACAGCTGGATGCCCTCCTAAAAGACGCCCTTCTTGGAAAATCTCTCTGGTGTGGCGTGTTCAAGATCAGATTGTAGATTCACAGGAAAGGCTATCCCGCTGAGTTTTCTTTTTGTTTCTTTGCAACTACGAAACATGCTTTGCTTCCACAAAAATTTCATCTCCTGACAATCTCATCACACCCCACCTTCTCTGTGGCACAATAGCTTCTTTCTGGCTCACTTCTGTAAAACTCTTGACAGACCAGCCTGGATTTGTTAATGCAGGGGAGCAGAGCGGGGATGCGCGCTCCCCATTTCCACTGATAGAAAGGAATGGATCCAATATCCGCTTGGATTGTAGGACTACACTCTTCCCGGTAATAAACATCTGCGGTACATCAAAGAAAGACAGAAAAAAACTGGTGCAGGGATATGGTGTACAATTCAATAAAAATTACAAGTTCTTAACTCTAGAAACAGATCACCAACACACTCAAATAGGTTTACCCACTCTGCACAGCCTGTAATAGCACTCCCCAGAGAAATTAACTTCCTAGATAAATACATTTTTTAAAAATAACACTAATTATATTCTGACAATTTTGGTGTGTTTGAGTAGAAAATAGAACTGTTACATATTCATTAGACATGGCACAACAGTTAGAGTTGTGCCACACCATTAATATTTATTTTACTGTCTTTTTTTTTTCTCCTGTAAAAAAGCAATACAATTTTTCAAACCATCAGTTCGCATTACTAAAATAGAAAGAAAAAAAGAACAAAAACATGATAGGTAAAAATGAAACACAAAAGGCCTTAATTCAGTGAGTAATAACTTACATAATTTAGCACAACAGGGCAGGAGTCCTCTCACTGAGGTCAAAAGAAATAATCACACACTTTAAGTTAGCTCTGTACCCACACACCTCGCTGGCATTTCCAACCAATTCTCACTTGGAGGGAGGATTACTGGAACCTCTGTTGCTCCCTCTATCTTTTGCTGGGGGTTATCAGAGCAACAGAATGAGACATATGGTCTTCTCCTAAGAGCCCAGTTTATTTGCACTGGGTAATAAACACACCAGTCTCTGACCGGGCCACATGAGGTGAACACACAATTCCTTCAGCCGGCGCTGCCAGGACAGTCTCTGGCAGAGATGCAGAGCACAGTCCTTGGAAATCATAACTAGTAAATACAGAGATTAAAACCAGTAATGTCTCTGTGCGCAGCAGCTGGCTGAAATGAATCACCTGGACAAGAAAACAACAGCATCTGCCAGTGCCCTTTGTCAAATCATAGTATAAAGTAAGAAGAAACTGTGTACAAAGCAATGCAGTAAAGCAGCAGCCGCTTGGATAATATTTCACTGCAAGAGCAATCTGCATAGCGAAGATTACTGAGAATTAATCTTGTTTTCTAAATTCATTTAGTGTTTGTACACAATGTTCCATTTACACTGGGAATGGGTACTGGGTACCTGCAGAACTTCAAACAGTTTTGTTGATCCCTAGGACAGCCAGCTGCAGGAAACGATTTACTATAAACATACCACTCGCAAAGTACGTTATGCTAAGGATTTACAGCAATTCAATATAAGCAAAGCAAAACACTGCTTTTTGAAGGGCATCACAGAAGACTATCTTTTCAACTGCTGAAATAAAAATAAGTGCCTTTTTTCACATCAGTAACAACCCCTCATGCATTTCTACATAAAAGCTTCTTAAGCTTTGAAATGGTGCATTTAAGCTAATTGTTTTATCTGCTAAAAGAAACAGAAAAGGTAGGAAAAATTGGTTTCTTTCTCTTTACCTTTTCTCCATTAGGACACTTGATGCATTTTCCTACATAATTACCTAAAACAGGCTAATCCACTTTAAAAATGTAAGGACTGAAATATGCATTTACCTCTTGCCATTCCTTTTCTATCCCCCTCCATTTAAGCTGTAAAATCATGTTCTGAAGCCACTAAGAGTAACGTGACATATGTGAAATGATGCATTTTGTTTCTAATGCATGCACTCAGCTGCAGATTTGACTTTGAAGCACTTAATTCTGGAATATCTAAAATAATCCCACGTCCCAGAGAAATGGCACTAAAGCATCCAGAACTCTGTTTTCGTTAGGAAAAGGTCACGGTAAGAAACGGACCAGGCACACCTCATCCTTTTCAGTTCTACTTTGTACCAGCTTTCTCGGCCTCACAGAAGCTGCACAGCATCTTTGCTCCACACTATCCCAAGGCTTACCTGTAACCTGGAAAGGAAAGAGGGTAAGAGAGTTTTAGGATGAACTGTCTCAAACAGTAGATGAAGGTGCAAAGTGGAAAGGCCAGGCACAGACCTGTAACCTAACACGAAGATGAACCTATGTCTGGTAAGAAGGTGGCCATTTTGTGTTTATACTACAATTTCTGTCACCTCATTTCTTGTCCTCCTCATCCTGTTACTCCTAACTTCTGGGGCAAGCCACACAATGCCTCCTACAGCCCAGAGTTTTAGCACAGGATTGTTTCAGCATCCACAGCACACAGAGCAATGTGACATGGAAACGTCAGGGAGAAGCTACAGCTTTGACTTAACCCACTTCTTTGAGCTAGAGGTGAGGAGGGAAGAGCAAATAAGTCTCAGACATTCACACCCATCAACGTTAGGTGTTTCTCAGCAGCCACACTAAGACTTTCTCTGAGTCTTGGCAATGTCTCCCAACACTTTCACAAAAACAGAACTGGAAAAAAATACAGTTTTCTTCTTGCGATATTGTCCATTTTTGACTTGAGCACTGCAACCACCCACCCCCATTTACCAACTTCTTGTTTTGCCTGTTTTAATACCTGTATGATCTCAGCAATTGATTCCAGAGACAGCAAGAGAAGACACAGCATCTCCTCACCCAGAGCAGACATCAGCATCCAGACCATGAACCTGTTTGCTTGACGTGCTCTTAACTATTGGTATTTTACTTAATCAGGTCTCACAAAGAACCAAATTAAACCTACAGCTATTAGAAACAACGACTGCTTTTTAATAGAGACAATAACTTTGTCCAGGCTGGCTGAATCCATTCACTGTCTCTGTGACTTTCCTCTGGTTGTACATCGTAGTCACACTCTCACATACACACACAGGCACTTCAGCTTTGTTTCTGTAAGGCTTTTTAATAAAATTAGTACTATTGCAAACTCACTGCTTGATTCTGCCAAGCAAACACCATGACCCTACTCATTGATTGTAGAGCCATTCATGCCCAGAAAAGTATATTCACCATCTATTACAATTAAAAATAAAATTCTAAGGTATCCCAAAATTTGGGGAATTTTTCGAAGTTTTATTTTCTTCTAATAAGCATATAAATCAAAAACAGAACCCCAGGGTAAGATGCTAAATGTTTAGTTATTGATGAAGGCATTCCTAGAATATTTTACTAATGGCTCAGACTTGATGAATATTAAAAAAATCCTACTGATTTTGCTTAAAAAACATTTAAAAAGTTCTCGACACGCTGGCAGCAGAAATACATTATAAAGTGAAAACTACCATTTAAATAAGGAAGAAATAGAGCCAGCCAGGCAGAGACATTGGAGGGAGACAAATTATGAAGCTCTTGTCAACCCCACTGAGGCAGCAGTAGCAGCACTGAAGCTGTCAGAGCCAACCTATGGGACCACACTGCTATGGAATGAAGACAGCAAGGCCAAAGTCAACAGAGACCATATTCAACCAAAAAGCAGGACATGCTTTTGTACCAGGACTCCCCATGAACAATGCTCATTAAAATGTTCAGTCTGTGTCATGGGTATATTTTAAATAGTAAATCACGTATTTTCTAGCCAAATTATCATAAAATTCCTGTTAACTATCATTTGCTTCAGCTGGGAACTGGGTACTAACTCTTCTACTAGTCTCAGAAATATTGTATACACACTTCTTCTCTCTCCCTAAACAGTCTTTAATGTTGCAATATCAATGACCGTCAGTAATCGAGATCCAAGATCATGGGATACTTTCTTCTAAAAAAATACAGTTTTCTGTGGATACAACACAATTCTGAAGCTTAGTATCTCTGGGATGTGCATGTTAACAAGAACATGGAAGTTAAAATGAGTATTTCCCTAGGTTCGCATGGGAACACCACCACTTACTTCCACATCTGGATAGTTTCAAGCTACTGAGTTAAACACTAGTAAAACATATCCAAAAAAGCTATTCCTAGATTTTTCTGTGGCTTCCCACTTACTATTCATTGGAACTAAGGGCTCAAGGGGTAGAGAACCATTAAAGCACAGGGGAATTTAGGAAAGAGCATGCTAGTGAGGCCAAGGACATAGGAAAAAACACTGGAAAGTAGCCAGAGGAGTTTGAATGTTTGAAAAGATAGCTCAACTGTTTAGGAAAGGAATGGAGTGACACTCATCAGTGGTTATTTATGCACTCTTTACACTGTGTTTTCTAAGAACACCCAGTGCTGCCTGCCACGGGCTTGTGTGCTGTCCAGCCACTTAGAACCCCAGCCACACATACCCAGCTTCCAAGTGAAACAGCTTCGGTAGTTCAACACCAGCTACGCAGGGAGAAGTTTGTCATTAATTTGAGATAAAGTAATTCTGCCTTTATTTCTGATGCACGGGAAAGATGAGAGGAATTCCAGGAAAAAAGGTCTAGTTAAATCTGGTGAAGTGGTGGACTTGGCAGTGCTGGCTTAATGGTCAGATTTGATGGTCCAGCCTGAATGATTCCATGATTCTCCACTTGCTACAGAAGAATAAAAGCAGAGGGAAGTTGCATTCATAAATTGACATCTCTCCAGTCTTTAGAAACACTGACCACACACTGCATGTAGATTCCTGACTGTGTACAACTGCATTCCTTCTCTCCCTATGCATTCCTTCTCTCCCTATGCTTTCCATATGCATTAGGATTTGCAGCCTAAACCAGAACTTGCTGATGTCCACAAGAGGCTTCCTTTTGATTGTCACTTCATTTCTCTTGAGTGACTAGACTATGGAACAGATCCTGTCTTCTCAGGATCACAGATCTGTTAGCAGCAATTACAACAGACTAGTTGCAAGTTAACCAAAGAGTTGATGAAAACAGAATTCTCTTTTTGAAATTAAAAATATCAGGGGCTCTTACATGGAATAGCAAGAAAGCCTTGGTAAGCATTAAACAAACAGATGAGATAAAAATTGTGTTAGACACTTACAACACTTTATACAAATGTACCCTATTAATACAGAGATTTCTCAATTGCACTAATTTTTAAAGAAATCCCTGAAGACAAAAGAACTCGACTAATAGAATTATATCTACTGTGCTATTTTTTAAAAATCAGAAAGATAAATAAAATTAGAACTTAATCTAGAAAACCACTGGGATAACATAAATTAGGTTCTTGGGAAAATATAGATTTGGACAGTAAAAGAAGCTGTGTTTCAATTGAAGTCTTTGATCATTCAAGATAAGTATACTGGAAAATGAAATGTTCTGCTTTATTTCATTTCTTTAGGAAATAATCTATTTCTTCTCTGTTTCTACTCAAAGTACCAGAAAACCCACCCTAAAAAGACACAACTAAACTGTTCCCTTACTGAACACAAGCTGTTCTCCTATCTCTGAAATCAAAATTTCTTATATCAGTTACTTCATCCACATTGTACATTAGTAGATTATATATGTTGTTACAGTGCTCTAACGTTTCAATTTGCTTGTGGTATTTTCGACATTAATTTCTTTATAAGAATACACAAATAAAGACTGTCTGTTTACTGAACAATAAAACAATAAAACAAACTCTATCCTCCCTCCAAACAAAGTCTTCATTAATCTTGCACAGAATTCAGTTTCTCAGAGCATAGAAAACACAAAAGAATAATACAGATGTCTGGAAAGGTATCCTGCAATGAGAAACTTCAGGATACTTATTTTATTTCTTAGACTGAAAGTAAGATTGGAACTTGATCCTTTCATATAATACCTTTTTGTAAGGTGAACACACAGACATAAAATACAGCATGTGGAGATTCAAGTCAAGTTGGGAATAAAACACAACTTCTTTTAAGCAATAGAGGTAATCAGATACCAAGATAACTTACCATGGGAAGTAGCAAGTCTGCTAATACAGAGTCATTAAATCGAATTTTCATGTCTCTCGCTAAAAGATACACTCTAATATTGGCACAAACTCTTGACTCTACAGCATTCAGTCCCTCAGTCACCCCCCTGTACTCCAGAACCAAAGCCCAAAGGTGCAGGAGTTGCACAAAGCCACAGAGACCTGGTGACCAGCAGCACAAAACCATGTCAGCTGTCAGTCCATTCCTCCTTGGTGACATTGCAGTGACAGTTTCAAAAGCAGTGGTTTCAACCACTCCTCATGTTCCTCACTATGACAAGAAGAAAACAGACCTACTACTAACTTGTATGGGAATAGCAGGATTAGACACGTGGAAACAAACCAGGGTGCATTTTACCATTCTCAAACCGCTGTCTTTTAGTAATTTGGAAAACCCCAAGGGAAGCAGTGGTGAGAAAACCCATGCAGTTAAGTTCTGTTGACTACATGATCTATGGAACAGGCTCTCACTGCCCCGAGTGAAATAAAACGGCTTCAACAAGGATCTTTCATGGGGGGTCCCTCTGTTGCCCATACAACCAGTCAGGATCAAATCAGTTCGAGCCCAGAAGCACATCAGCCTTCTACCCAGCCCATGCTAGAATCCATCAAGCGATACACAGGTGGCAAAATTTTATAATCCCTGTGATTATATGCATCTGCACTTACTGTATTCTGGAAACATTTGACTGAAAGAACAATCTGCGTAGGAAAAACTAAGGTAAAATGGATATATCCTGAAATGGACTTCAAGAAAGCAAATTGCCACACCACGTTATTGTACCCTTCAAGCTATGACAGTCTTGTCACCATGGTATTTCAGGATTTGGTTACCAGCAATAAAGAAAAAAAAGATTATGTTTTTTTTGAGCACACTTATCAGATGATGTTTATAATTTTTTTTTTTTATTGAGGAATTAGCAACAACAGCTCTCTTGCAGCCTGAACGTTCTTTAAAAGTTTATGAAGATTTGGCATCAGTAGCAGACCCACTTACACTGTGCAAGAAGGAAAATAAACAATCAGGACACAGCAAGCACTGAGTATTTTCAGTGCACGTCCCAGCCCCAGAGAACAAAATAACCATTTTTCTTGCGTTGCAGTTTGTCACCCTCCCAGTAGAGACTTGCAGATTTACACAGGAGGCGAGACAATACCAATCCAATCTTAAAATATCTCAATCATTCAGTCTTCTTCCGTGACCCAACTTATCACTTATCTTCACAGATCGCAGCAGTTTCACCAGGATGCTGTGTCTTCAATTTTTTATGAGGCGGCTCTCTGGGGAGCAGAGCTGTGCAGTGCTCTAAGGATCGAGCAATTTCATCAATTGTCCATTTGTCTTCGTGAAGGGCGTGTTCCTCCAGCGTGAACGGCCCCTGCTTGGTGCGGGTCAGCTCCTGCATAGTGGCACAGGTCGAGAGTTCTGCAGGAAGAAAGAGAGCAATCGGAAAAAGTGCATGGATAAACTTCAAAAGCTTGGCCATTTGCAGCTCACTTAAAATGTATTTTTATATGTAGCCTTCTACGTTATTCTGCTTCGTCTGAGAAGGAGGTTGACGAAGGTTTATCACTCATTTATATGTTTTTAAATGTGAGCACAGGAAGTCCTTCCATTTCAGTAGATCTCTGGAGTAGTAAGGAGTTCAGAATCTGATAGAAAGCTGTCAAAAACTTTCCCAGATTTAGATCAGAATGAAAAGAGAGGAAATAATAATATCGTAAGATGTAAACAGAACATTCTGCAGTCACAAGTGACCACGAACTATTTCTCCAGACATTTTGAGGCCTTAGCACTTCTTGCCTTCAAGAATAATTCTTGACATTTTTATCCTGAGCTGCCTATCAGGATATTATAAACTAAGATAAGAAAAATTAAAGAAATATATACAAATGCTCTGCTATGTTAAATAAATACCAGCAGGACATAATTACATAATAAGAAGGACAAAACATATCAGAGCTGACAAGTAAGTGCACAGGTACATTAAAATAATCCCTCTCATCCTTTCTGATGCAGGAAGATTTTCATTGCATTTTCAGTTTTTGAAAAGAAACCAGCTGCAGACAGACTTTATCTTGGTTTATCATTAAAAGGCTAAACATAAGCCAGTATGCTCAGAAGGCAGTAACAGAAACTTTGACTTGCCTAAGCACAAATAACAACATTGAAATTCATAGGGTTATCCCCTATTACTTGCCTTCTTGATCTACAAATGTATAATTTAAAGAAAAAAATTTGAAACGGATTATCTATTCTGCATCATGCAGTTTGATAAATACAGAGCACAAGACAAATAACCCTGTGGGAAAGCAAAACTATTCACAGTTCAGGCAAAGCAGAAAGAAAACACTAGAAAAATCATCACCAATGTAGAAGTCTTTCCAGCAGACAGGGTTTGTTATGTGCATGATAATGTTCCGTTCAATCTTTTTTCAAAATGTGATGAATAATGTTTAAAAAGACAGTGTCTTTCTTCTTCTTCTCATCCTTAATCTGAGTTAGCTTTAATACATGGAGGAGGAAATAAAAAAATCCCCACCTTGCCTTGCATTATCTGTTGTGCTATTGCCTGCTCCACTTTTATCCCCCAGCCCCCAAGGTCCCCGGGCAATTATTTAGCTTTCATTCCCTCCAGGCTCCCCAGGAAATTACCTTAGTACATGAAAACAAGTGATAACACTACAATTCTGCAAAATAACACACAGGTCTAGTTCATGGAGATATGCAAAATGGCAACATTTTTCCATAAACTCCTTAAATTGTTACTTTTTTTTTTTCATGCCTACCTTTGCCAATGTCACTGACCAGGCTCCTGACATAAAAGCCACCACCACATTCCACATCTGGAACGTTAAAAGTGACATAGTAAATTGCCAGTGCAATGTGAAATCTACTTTACATAGAAACCATGCCCCCACATAAATGTAAAAAGGAGCTAAGCAAACAACCCAGTGATAAAATATTTATAGGATGCACCATCAATTATTCATCCTGTAACATATGTGTGGGTGAGATTGCTAAGCCAGACAGGAGGGAAAGCAAATAAAATGGCAACTGAACTAACTCACTGGAATTTAAGTACTTGCTGTGGTATGTGAACAAATGCTTCAATCCTATTCATTTTAAGCATTTCAGAAGGTTGATTCATATTTCTAATGATGAAGGCAAGTTATTTCAAGTGCTGCCTAAACTGACTATCAATGCTTTTAAGATGCTGCAGGCAGGCAGCTGCATAAAATTTTAAAATTCACCTTTAACTTTCCCTGCTATCTCAGCTCTTCCCTTCCCTCTCTGCCAGTGATCAGCTACTAGTCACTCAACCAAAAAGTAAGAGCTGAAGTAACACAGCACTGAGCTCTGTCACTCATACCTGCTCATCATGTAACATCTGGTCCATCGGAGGACCACGGGTCAACGAGGTAGGCAGATCAGTGCAAGACATAATCTTGACCTTACAGGAGCATCAAACATTTACAACAGTCTTTTTGGTTTATTTATTAATGTGCTTCTTAATGTACTACCCAAGTTTCCAGATGAATGACAGAAGGAAGGATAAGATCCTGCCTCCTCAACCAAGAAAGGGGTCTGACAGTAACTGATCCTGGTCCCTGCTGTGCCCTGGGAGAGATGGCAGCAGGGCTGGGCATCCGTGTAAAAGAATGGGCAAAGTGGAGTAAGCAGACCTGAGAAAGGAATGAGCTGGAGGTTGCAAAATCATGGACAGATGCAAATAATCCCCTGACCAGTCTCTCAGATTTTTCCCTCACTGAAAGATTAGATATAATCAGCTTAACTTAAACCCAAAACACGGTGCTTTTAATGCAAAGTGAAAGTCTCTGCACATGGGCTCACACCAAAATAAGCAGCTGAGTGAAATGAAACCCATTTCACTATCTTAGTCCCATTGTGAGTGTAAATAAACATTAACAAGCTGGGAGCATTGCTCTATGTAATAAACTTTGACCTTTACCCAGCGTGAACAGTGGTGGCTGGAACTGCTGGAGGGAAAGGCTGTACACTCTCACTGGCCGAGCAGGCTTTGCTTCAACTGCTTCTCCCCTCTTCATCAGAGTTGAAAGCCTCTCTCCATCCTTCTTCAAAGCAGAATAGCTGATCAGAGCATGAAAATGTGTGTCATACGGTTGTAATAGAACAAGCATCCCATTCTCCAGATCCTGTTAATATTGGACTGGAGTAGCATTTTACTCCTCTCCAAGTACTCACAAAAAACCCACAAAATCTCTTGGATACAGAATCATCTCATTTGCCAGCGGCTCTATAAACTGGAAAAGAGGAGATGGTCCTATATTTATCTCTTGCCATACAGATTTAAAAGTGTTTCATCACTCAATTTGCAGTTTATGAAACAAAAGGGTTTCTATCAGGGTTACAACACTTGCATCTGCCTCTAACATCCTTTCTCTCAGAAGTCTGCAGGGCATGCTCTGTTCTAGTGCTACACTGAGCTGAGCACTGGGAGTCACTCAGACAACTCTTGCAGCTTTCCTTTTCTCACACCAGGGTCTTTCCTGAACAGCAACTGCCAAGGTATATAGCCATGTTCTAGGGTGTTTAGGGAACCACTGTGGAACCCAAGAAATTGATTTCACTGATTACATGGAACTTTATCCAAAGGCCCAAAGCTTTGGTCGTGACAGAAAGATGACCATAGAAAAATCAAAAAATGTCTTGCTCAAATTAATAGAGGGCGATTTGAAACAGGTCACATGAAGCAGAACATGTACAGTCCTCCAGACCTTACAGGGCTCACATTGGAATCACAGTAAGTGACATATGGCAAATGCAAAGGAAGGCATGTTAGCTGAAATCTCCATAAAAGCCATCTGTCACAAGCCAAGTGCTTGCACACTGCCAGCTACTGTGGCTCACCTGACCAGAAGCAATTTGCTCAGTCAGTCATCACTCATTCACACTCTAAGGTTGCAGAAAACTAATTCTAAGTCATTTAAGGCACTTCCCCAGAGATGTCAGTAAGATGGGAAGGCAGGACAGAAGCCACCAAGCCCTGCAAAGCTGTTCAAGACTATTGCTACTTGACATTTACCCAAAACACCCACAGAATCCAGGTCACCATTTGTGCTTGATCTTCAAATGGGCATGACCTGCACCTGCAAATGTTAAACTCCAGACTGCCTTGCCTCTATCCTCTTGCCAAAAAGTGTCTCCGTATTTCTGGGAGAAATGACTTCTGTTGGCAAGTCCTGACGGCTGAACACAACTGTCAAGACTGTCTGAATATTGTGGAACTTAC
Organism: Oxyruncus cristatus; assembly: GCA_013399855.1. Lineage (NCBI taxonomy): Eukaryota > Metazoa > Chordata > Aves > Passeriformes > Cotingidae > Oxyruncus > Oxyruncus cristatus. Next base: position 956,021 of record VXAY01002479.1, read on the forward strand.
AGTGGAGGGACTTGCATGATGTGCCCTGTGAACTTTTGCAGCACATTTTCAAGATCTCCTTTTGTTACCTGGTCTGTAGAAAGGAAACAGTCATTATGTTAGTACTGATTATTCACATGGCACTAGTGGTATCAATCATGTTCTGCAAACAGATACAATCAGAGTTCGCTCTCATCTGAATTCAGCTTGGGTGAAAAACACCAAAGAAAACAGAAAAAACAGAATGTAGGTAGGAGTGTGAATTATCACAAAGAGAGTGGAACAAACTGTCCAAGGTGATTAAGACAGTCTGGACACTTTCAGAAGGGCAGAAATTCTCATATACACGATTTTCTTTTGCAATTTCCCTCTCTTGGGAACTAGACAAAAACTGCAACATTTGGCACATTCTACTTTTTGTTAAAGCACCAAAAAGGAATGAAATGCTCATCTAACCTTGGGAACTTCTCTTTAAGAGTACCTAACTGCTGGGGAAAACACAACAGATTATTAGAGAAAAAACCATTGGGTTTTGTGGGTTGGGGTTTTTTTTTTAGTGAAGAAGACTGTATCTGGAACAACACATCAAATTTCCCTGTCAAACCTGCAAATGCACACCAGGGTATAGTTACATATTAAGTAAGGCAATTTTACTAAAGAAATCCTGTAAAAGAAAGACAGTTGTTTTAGGAAATCTATTTTAAGAGTACACATACACATCAGTCCCACTTTTATTAAAAGGCTATAACCTAAGTAGCTGATTGCATTGGTCCTTTGAAGCTCTATTCAACAGAAATTACATTCATCCCTAATTTGTTTAGAGAGTGCAAACACAAGATCTGTAATCACAATGCACTTCAGTGCATTTCTACTGTCTAGGGCTTCACTAGTCCTGTTTCTTATAAGTTATATTCAATTAGTGTCATCCTGCTAAGTCAACAGGGTTCTGGAACAGAAACCAAGCAAATTTATTTACCAAGCCATCATTATATTTTGGAATAGATCTTTAACTGCAAACCTTACAAAACAGATGTACTTCATGCTGTAATTAAGAAAGATGAGATTTCTTTCCACAGCAGCTTTAGGAGATGATATTGTAGTACCTCAGTGTTCCAAAGCACACTTTGCAGCCTCAAGAGCAGATATGTCCCTAGGCCCAAGCAGCTGTCCCAAGAAGTATTATAAACAGCAGGGTTGGAAAGCATAAGGCACAAAATTCAGTCAGGGATGCTGAGAAAGACCAATTTACAGCAGAATACAGAGTAGGAACAGCAAAATCTATTGTAGAGTAAGTCTGAATCTTCTAAAGAGTTTCTTACATTGTTATTTCAATCTTCTGTTTCTATGTAGCAAATTTCTATATCGCAACAAAACTACATGGTGGAAAGTCAGCATGACCCAGCTCTATGACAGTGATCCTGTCAGACTTCTTGTGAACCCCAAGTTGCTTCACATTAAAATTCAGTATTTAAAACCTAAGCATAAGTGTCCCTGGGGCTTCTCTTTCCAATTTTCATCCCATGACCTGCATTTGTGACAAGGCCATTTAATGAGAGGCCTGAGTTCAGTTCTGGCTCTGATCTCACATTCCCCTGATTGAGAGGTTACGTGCAGCCTCTGAGGAAGTCACTCGTGACATAGGTAGCCTCTGTCTCAGGAGATAAACAAAACATCCCCTGGTGAGCAATGATGCATTAAGCCATCAACAAACAAAAGTTGTGTGGTGTGTACTCAAAGTAAATATTTACAGATGAGTTTGCTAACATCTAGAATAAATCATATTTGTCTTCTGCAAGACATCATGGCACAAGCTGGCCAGTATTACATTCTGAAAACCTAAACCTATGTGGTTTGTTGTTTGTTTGTTTTTTCCCAGTAACACTGCCTTTGTGTTAATGGATTGTTTTGGTTTCCTATCCTCTCCTAGAACAACATACAAGCTGGTGGAGCTTTTTTCCAGCACTCCAGGATGTTTTGTTAGTCTTCTCCCAAACTGTTATATTATGTCTAAACTGTGTGTTTGTCCCAGGCATCAGTTTGGACCCCTGGTTCTGCAGGGCTCTCTGAACCACATTTCAGCTCCCAGTAATTACATCCACAGCACAGGCAGAGGGGAATGTGGTCTTGCTGCCCAGAACTCTTTCCCTTCAGGACCTTGGCCACAGGTCTTTGTCACCCAGCTGTGGGCTTGGGTTTATGTTAACAGCTTGTCTGGTCAGCAAGTTGAGGACAGCATTTGGACTCAGCCCTCCATCAACATGAAATATGAACACACCCATAATGGTGAATTAGCATGAAAGGTCCCAAAATGTGCTGTTTGACTTTCTTCTCCACTCCCTTAGAGTACAGGGTTGAGAGACATTTCTGCAGGACACCTCTGTCACTGCCCTTGCTACAGAGAGCAGCCTATTCCTCCCAGGGTCCTCATTCCAAATACCAAATACCCTCAATCTGCTGCATTGCAGACCATGAGTCTTAGCTGGAAGCCAGCCTCAAAACTGCTCCTCTGTCTCCTTCCAGGGTGTGGAGGCTGCCACCCTGATTCACAACGATTTCAGTAAGGGCTTTCAAGGTTAAGCTCAAGGGATAAGTTCATCCAGTCTCCAGGAATAATGAAAACCTTAACTCGGAGCAAAAAGATTGCACCTGCTCTCTGAGGACACCACTTGGAATACATTCCATTCAAGACTGTTTTCGAAATTGCCTCCTAAGCCCTTAGACTGGAAGCGTAGTTATGTGATTTCTGCACAGGCTCTGCATCTTCCAGTGGACCATTCCTTACAAATCTACCAGCATCCCAAAGTACCCAGAATTTCTGGCCTTCAATGCTTCTAAAAAAAATTTAATATAAGGCTACTAGTTTCTAACAGCAAAAATTCCAATGAACAGTTGTGTGCTGCTGAACACTGGTGACTGCTGAGTTTTTTTCCTGCTATAAAGAAGGAAAATACAATTACCAAACCATAAGGTGCCATTTTGCCACAACCTCAAGAAGCCTCCATTGAAGGCTTGTTAAAAAACAATACCTAAACAGAGCTCAAGAATTATCCATGACAGTTTAACAAAAGTACAGCAGATGATCTCAATTCCACCTGGCCTGGCACAAATTATTTGAAAACAGTCAAGTAGAATGCTCAAATTACTACATTTTCCAAATTATTCAGGTAGCTCTATGAAACATATATTTCAGCATAATCAGCAGAGACCTGCAGAAACCTCTCATTAATTCTGTTCTCCATGTCTGGATATGGCCTGTAGGCAGCTGGGAGGAAGTGGGTTTCAGAATACACATCTCTCTGCATAGTTACAAATATTAAAAATGGGCTACAAACACTAATGTGCTCAAAAAGACATCAGAAGAACTCTAAATGCTGACTTCCAAAGTCAGCACCTGACAGCCTGGCAGCAGTATGAAACCATCACCTAATTTCAGGTGGAAATGCAAACTCCTTTGGTAAGAAACAACCAAAAAACTATGAGAAGTTCAGGAGGAGTTAAAAGCACGGAACTCTTTTCAGTACATCCTTTCATGGTGACTAACTGTACAGTTTGCTTCCTCAGCTGCTGTCTGGGGACACTTTGAGGACTAAAATGTAACACTTCCTTATAGTTAAGATAGCTGGCACCTTTCTGCAGGCACTTTTCTCTTGTGGTCCCACGGAGTCATTCAAGGGGAGTTTTATGTAACTTGAAACTGTTTTAGTGCCCCTTCTCTGCAATAAGGCCCAATCGTGGATGCTGCTGGCACTGCAGGATTATATTCCCTAGCAGAATGCTCTGGTTCTCCCAAGATCCTTGTAGGTATCAAAGGAAAAATGCAATTCAGCTCAAATATCTGGTTTTGGAGTACCTACAAAGGGTTAGAGATTAGGGATGTTGGGACACCCAGAGTATCCTGCAGAAAACCAAGTTGCTTTGGAGAAGACGAGAAATATCTGTCTTACTAGATGGGGAGGAAGGAAGGAAATATAAAACAAGTAAGTACCATGGAAAACAAAAAAGGAATATGCATGTTCTCTCCTTTTTGTTTCTGAAGAAATCAAACCTGACTGATTGGCACCACCATGGAAAGCAACTGAGACCAATTTCATGAGCATTTCTTTCTGCTCTCAGTTTCAGCAAAAAAGCAATACTGCCCTTCATGAGACCACTTGAAGGACTGGAAATGCAACTGATCTCAGTTTAAAATGGTTAGCAACTCAAAAAAAGGGGTATTTTTAACCCAAATAAGTTCCCCAAGCACACAGTCTAACAGAAAAGTTAAACCACCATAACAGAGAAGGTGGTGCAGAGGTGGGAACTACTGTAACAGTAGAGACAGCGAGAGAAATACACTTCAAAACAACACTCTAAATTCTGTCTGCAGTAAACAATACAACATAAGGAAAGTAAAGCCAGAGTCACAAGAAACACTTTTTTTTTTTTTTGAACTATGGGATTTGCATCTACTTAAAATGGTATTTCACAGCTCACATATGAGCAAGTATCTGCAATGAATACCAATTAGTGCAGCAGAACCACAACATTCCACCCTGAATGAACCAAGAAAGTGTCCTTTCCAACCATCATGAAGCACTGGCAACTCTAACATCATGTGCATGCTTAGCCCAATTCTTCAGAAGCTCAGAGAGATTTAAAACTTGATCCTGAAGAAGCAGCAAATGATCCAACATCTCTGAATAACACTACCCAGTAAATAATACTATTTAGAATGATCCATCATGTATCTGTGGACAAGAAACCCAGGCTTGCTTGCCTCGTACAAAAACTAAAACTGCAAAAGAAAGGAGACTGGGAGTGAGAAGTGAAATCCAGGCTACCTTTTTCATCAAGCTATTAAAAAAAAGGTAATTTACTTCAGGTACCTATTACCAGGTACCACAGACAGTGCAGAGCCTGTGGAGTTGCTAAGCAACCAGTTACCTTTTTTTGTTTTTCTTTTTTACCCCCAGGCTGTGAAAGAACTAATGGCAAATACATTTACTGTGTCCCTGGTTAGTTCTACATTGTTTCTAAGATGCCCTGGGTATTGTGGAATGACCACTTCAGCAAAGCCACAGTCGGGATGAGTTCTGAAGCCTTAAACTCTTGCACTGTGCTCCGTGGGGCAGAAAAATTCATTTATTAAAGATGTTACGACACAGGCTGCGAGCAAGAGCACGATTTGGTAGGTGACCATATGAAGACTGTGGTTTATGCAACTCTCATTCTGTGCTGAGCAGTCTGTAGTTAAAGGCAAGATCCAAGTAGTTTATTCCTCCACTGGCCTTGAAGGGTTTTCCTAAAAGAGCACTCAAGGGACTATACACTGAGAGAGGAAAATGTTACTGGACACAGCACGTCATTTGTCAGCCTGTCAAAGATTTAAAATGACACAGTCCTGCCCAATTCTATTTTCTCCCTCCTAATCTAATGCCTGGTTTGCTTTTTTTCCAACAGAAACGAACACTTGCGTTGGACATAATTGCATGAAGCTGTTTTGAATTACATGAGCACTTAAGTTGAAGATGAAATAATCTTAGTTTAATTTCACATTTAAACTTAATTCAGAGTCCCAAACATCTCTTCCGCTTTTCTATGACAGAGACCATTTATGCCTTCAAATTAAATCAAGTGTACAGATAATTTATGCTTACCATAAGGTTTTTCTTCAGTTACTTTTCCTGTAGCATCTAATGTATCAGTAGCTTTGCCCAGCATTCCAATGGCAGTATACTTCTGGGAAGGAAGAAGAGAGATGGAGAGATTAGCGAGTCAGGTCTTCAAGGCTGTTTCTTCTCTTTTTCTTTTTTTTTTTCATATAAAGACTGCAACTACCAATTACTTCAAATCAGAACAAGAAGGATACTACCTGAGTAGCCAATCCTGCAACTTTAGGTAAGCAAAAGTCAAGATTAAAAGACATGGAACTAAAGAAAAGTAAATGCTGTATCACATGCCCCTGTGATTTTGGTTTTAGAACCCAAGGAAGAAGTAACATGGAATCCAATTTTTACTAAAAATACATCAATCCCATGAAGAAAATAATAGGGTGGTAAAATCAAAGTCTCTGTGGGGTGTCCTATGTCATTGTTGAAGCAAGGAATACAGAGTACCTTCTCACGGACAATTTTTCTGTTCCTTTGCACATAAAAAAAAGACAAAGACCTTTTTTTGTGAAAGCAAAACACCCATTTCCAAGGCATTTCCATGGCATTTCCAAGGCATTCCATGGATAGAGAAAATTTTCTTCATGCAGTGATATCCAATAGCCTGAAGCTGGAGTTTTGATCACCTGGAATCTGGTAGGGACCTTGTGACCAGCACAAGTAGTGCAAGGCCACTGAGCAACATCTGTGCTCGTCATGGGTTCTCTGAACATTTCTGTTTCAGGGTTTTTCAGGGTTCTTCTCTAAAAAAATTCTTCGGTGTATGTGTCTGTAGTTTGCAAGAAGGAACTCACCTGTTCCCAGGACAGTAGCTCTTGTTCTTATTGCATTTTACCTGCTGCCCTCCTTTTCCATGTTTTCACCCTAAGAAGTGCCATGCTGTGGGCACAGGGCACAATCTCCTGGAGCTGAGGAGGCTGCCCAGGAACCAGTTGCTCCATGTCTTGTCACAAGGCTACCAACACCTGAAGACTCATTCTCTAACACGAGTTTGGGTCAAGTTTGGAGATACCATCAGGGATTAAAATCTGCCGTTTGACCACAGCCTATCCCGCTCCATTTCCCTCAGCTTCCTATGTTAAATCCAGAGGCTTTCAAAATAAAGCCTCAGAGAGAAAAATCAAAGTGTTCAACACGCCTACATCCCAGTAAGGTTTCAATTAACTTTACCCCCAGCTGAGTTAATACAAATTTGAACCAAGTCACAGAAGGATGTATCTTTTAGAAACTGGTTGACCAAATTCTACTGGAACACATCCAAACAAGCATAAGCACTAACATTTCACTCTTTGATGCAATGCATCCCTCTTCATGTACTTGCAAAGTACAAACAAGCTCAAGTAATAACAGTGTAGGCATATAAATCACACCCACAACATTGGACTACTAAGACATGCCTTGATTTTGTTCCATGTGACAACCTGCCACTTCTATGTATTTCTTCAAGCAACTGCCACAAAATGGAAGCAGCAGAAACAGTCAGACAAAAGGCAGCGGAGTGCAGAATTTAATATAAAAATAACTGTATTCTTTGCTTACTTCATGTGCTGGTTTTGGCTGGGATAGAGAAAATTTTCTTCTTAGTATCTAGTATGAGACTGTGCTTTGGATTTATGCTGAAAACAGTGTTGATAACACAGAGATGATTTTGTTACTGCTGAGCAGTGCCTACACAGAGTCAAGGCCTTTTCTGCTCCTCACCCCACCAGTGAGCAGGCTGAGAGTGCACAAGGAGTTGTGAGTGGACACATCCAGGACAGCTGACCTCAAATGTCCACAGGGATATTCCAGACCATATGGTGTCATGCTAAATATATAAAGTGGGGGGAAGATGAAGGAAGGGGGGATGTTGGGGGTGATTAGTGTTTGTCTTCCCAAGGCACCACCACATGTGATAGAGTCTGGATTTCCTGGGGATGGCTGAACACCTTCCAGTCCAAGGGAAGTGGGAAATGAATTCTTTGGTTTGCTTTGCTTGTGTGTGTGTCTTTTGCATTACTTACTGAACTGCCTTTAACTCAACCCACAAGTTTTACCTTTTTGTCTGATCCTCCTCCCATCCCACTCAGAGGGGAGTGAGCAAACAGCTCTATGGTGTTTAGCTGCCTGCCAGGTTAAACCACATTAAACAGCACATTAGGATTACTTTTTCCCTAAATATTGCTGATATCCCCTGATAACTCTGCAAAGGCAGGTATTTTGAAGTAAAATTCTTGAAATTTACACACTTTTGGAATGCATGAAAAAGAAACAAAAGGAAGAATGAAGGCTGCTCCACAACAAATATTCAGACTAACTTTCAAGTATATTATGTGCTTTCAGGACCATAAAATTGATTGCTTTCCAAGACATTTAATGATTTGGTTCTGAACATTTAATAGCATAGCTAGAAAGAGGCACTGTTCAGCAATTATTCTAGAGGTTAATAAAAACATGGGAGCAGATCATCATTATAACAGGATGATGAATGATCTTAGCACTTCAGTAAAACTTTAAAGCTGAAAAATTGAAACCTCACACTCCATCTTCAGATGTTTCCGAATCAAAATACTCATACTACTTCAGTTCAAATTACTTTCTTCCTCTTAATTCTGGTCTCGGCTATCTTGCTTCAGGCTGTCTGTTACAATAACATGCTATAGTTGACCTACTGGCAATAAAGAGATAATAACTGTATGGACAATACAATCCAAATCTCATCACTTAATTTCTGCAACAAAGGAAAAAAGGTATGCAATTTATAAAAAGAACATCCTTAAAAGTTCCCTCCTCCCTTCCTTAGAGGAGCCTTTACAGAGTCACAAAATACTCAAGACAGCAATGCAATAATCCACAAAAAAGGCTATAACAGGTCAGGAAATTAAGAATTACAGTTGTTTTATGATCAGCCTCTGGAGTGCCCTTGGGTATCTACAATTATATATCATAATTCTTACTAGCCTTAATAAAGTTTACTTCCCCTTTGCTAGGGTGCAGGACCTAGAGCTTGTCAAGATAATATGAGATTTCAGACTTAATCTATTGTTCCTCTTACTTTGTGCCAAAATTCAGCATTGACTCTCTCTAGACTCTCACTCACACTGCCCTCAGAAGCACCCAGTGGATTCTGAGTCACTTAAGTCTTCTCAGGTGACCTTCTCACCTCTGTTGGCAATCATTTATTTCTTCCAGTTTTCTAAAATACATCTAGGGGCATTCTTTCTGTACTCTCAAATTACAAATCACTGCAGGAACACAGACAGCAACTGCTCACAACCACGCTGCCTTCAACCCACTCAATATGAAACTAAAAAAGAAGGTAGTAGGTGTTGCAGGAGTGGAAAAGCCTGGCAAGTGCAGAAAACGTCCCTACATTGGCAGTTCCTCACAGAACACCCTGCCAATCAACAGCCCCTACATCCTTGCCCTCTACTCATCTCAAGAGACCAAACCCCAAATCATTTAAAGATTAAAAGCAGCACCTCAACGTCCCTATGGGATTCCACCAGGGCAGCCCATTAAAAGCCAAGATCGAGCATTCCCAGTCACAACTTCCAAGTGCTGCAGCATTTGTGCATTAATTCCAGCTTACAGTGGTGGTCTGCATGGTCCCAAAGCAGAGCCTCACAACTGTACAACACCACCCTGAGGACATACAGACCTCCCCAAAACCATCCTGCATCAGGGAATGGCTGTGTCTCTCAGCTGCTCAGAAAACCATTTACTTGACATTATGGCAACCGAAACAAAAGGCAGCAAAGTGCTCAGAAGCCCTTGAGTATAAGCAGCTCCTCTACTCACACGAGTGAGGAGACAGCATTAAGAAGACTCTTTACAGTGCCAAACCACTGCACTCTGTCAATGATAATGCACAACCCTGTCACACAGACTGGGGGATGTGCTGCATAAACCCTCAGCAAGACCAGACACACAGTGAAATGCTTGGGCGGGGTGCATTTGCTGCCATACCCATGACCAGGAGGAAACATGCCATAAAAAACCAGCACTGGAGAAAAACCAGGATTACGGGACCCCATAAGAAACAAATTACAAAAACTCTAATAAATCTCACAGATCCTGGGAAGAGGAATTCTGTTTTAGAGTCACAACCACAGGGCACAGTCACCATTCTCACAAATAATAAACCATATGTTTACAATAATTTTTTCAGTAAGAGAATAGCTATAATTTGGCTTTTTTATTTCATCTCCAGAAAAATCCTTAGATTAACAAAGACAAGGAAAGAATGGCCATAAAAAGAGAGAGGAAAAAGGCAAGACTACTAGTATACATATTTAACAGCGAAAGGAGGAAGAGGAGGAGAAGGAAGAAGAATCCCCTCCCATTCCAGGGCTGTACAGCCAGCAGAGCTTTTAGCTGCACAACTCACCCGGGGGGGCTCTGGGAGGCTGAAGCCCCCGGGCTGACTGCCAGGCATGTCTGCCCCACTTATCAGTGCAAATGCCAGACAGACCATGGAACAGAGCTTCTCAGTTTTAACTGTTAATACATCAAGGTTTTATTTGGAAAGAAGCCAGAGACTTGAAATCTTAAATTATAACATGTTTTAAAAGCTTTTTCATACATAGAGAAGCAACACTTTAGAAGAGCTAGACAGAAACACAAGTAATTATGAAACAAGGTCACCAGTAGCTGTCAGGAAGATTTTAAGATGGTTCCCACTACAAGAATTTCCCAGGCAAGCAAGCTCTCTGGAAGAGGCAGTTCATAAGAGTTCATCCAAGGATGACCCATTTTTCTAGTCACAGCAGCAACTGAACACAGAAGTGTAAAAGGAAAATAAATAAAAAAAGGCTACAGTCCCCTGTGCAAGAGACTCAAAGCTGGGAAGGAAAAGCCACATTGGATAGAAAAAGAAAGTCAATTTATGTAAACTGATGTCTGCATGCGGCTAACAAGTTCGAAAGAACATAAAACAAACAAACAAAAAGCAAGTGCCCTAGAGAACTTGACAGAAATCAGAGTGAGCACACAGCAGGCAGGCAAGCACTGATCAGAATTGCTGCTCCTCTTGCAAACCCATTCCATCTGCATTTACAGCTTTGTAGACTTAGGCCACTGAGGTAATGAACAGGCCTTAAACTCTCAGTTTTACAGTGACATTCAGTTTGTGTTGAATGATTTCTAAAGCACAAATAACATGTTCTGGATTTAATATTTACATAAGTTATTCTGCTGTTTGTATAACATAAGCAGCTACCAGTGGTTTCCAGTGTGCTAATCATCCACCAAAACCAAGAAGTACATGAGGTAGACAAATAAGCTGGGAAAAAAACCAAGGGTTGCCATAGTTTCAACTATTTTCCAAAACAAAGCACTCTCACTAGGCAGATTCCAATATATTAAAAGCACAGAGGCCTAATCTCTTAAAAGCAGGTTGCACAGAGGGCAAAATAAGCACTGCAGGATGAGGGAGGAGTCCCATGTTTCATGATAGAGCAAATCCAAAATTATCAAACACCAAACATGTCCTCTTGATATACATAAACATTACAACTTCTCTACCATTCCTTTTTTTCTCCTAAAAGAACAAGCTGACTTTGTGCTAAGCCTGCACTAAATTTTATTTACTGCTAGATGCTGTAATTGTACTGTCATCGCTGAAGAACTATCTGCTCTTTACTTGTGGACTAACAGGATTTTCTGACCTCTTATGTCAGCTTACTCACAAAGTTCTGCATGATGTTCAAACATGTGGGATGATCTGATTTCCCATGTGAAGGACTAGAACCACCTGTAATAGGGGAACCCACAGAAGATGTTTTACTTGTAGATCAGAGAAGCTTTAAGGTGTCAGCTGAAAACTGCAGCAAATTTGAATTCTGGAGTCAGAGAAAGTACAGAAAAGGGGGCAGGTGGGAGAACAATCCCAACAGTAACAGGAATGCTACATCACCTGAGGTAGCACCAGGCCACATGTCATTTATAAACAAAATACAGGCTCACAACATCCAAGAGGGATGAAAATTAATTTGCAAAAGTGGTTGCAAACCTTTCTGGCACTTGCTCTGCGGAAACCTTTCTCACTCACCAGGATGTCTCAGGCTGGCCCTTAAATTTCATCCTCAGCTTAAGGACCTGTTTCCTTATTCTGTCCTCTAGCACCCATATCACAGATAAAACAAAATAAACAAAGACAACCTCCAAATTCTATCTGGGAAACAGAGATTTAAGGAAATACATAATTCTCTGCCCAGAAATGCAAGTCCTTCCAGAGGGTTAAGACTTGATAGCTACATACAAAACCACAGATACAACTGAATGCATGAAAGCCTGTAGGTGAATTCAAAGGCATTGCTAAAGCCACTATGCAGTAAATTCTAAAAGGTGCCTTTTAGAGCACCTCCAAGTTACTAGAGATGAACACTAGGGAAAACCATGGAGAATGGGTAGTTTAAATCCGCTACCATTCTGTTTATTTTCTGTTATCTTTATTAAGAATAAGAAAAAAGCCTTGCCAAGTTGCAGCCTTAATTTTTTAATGAATCCAAGCAAGAACTGTACATGTAGCACAGCCATATGCACAATTACAGAAAGGTCAAGGGGGAGGACAGTGCCACTGACCTCGTGAATGGAAGAACAGAAAAAAATCACACTAGAGTATGCTCTTAAAATATTTGGCATTTTTGAGGAAAGAGCAGCACAATAGGTACAGTCTCCTCAAGATTTTCAACAGTTTAGAAAAGAGTGTGAATATTAATAGACCGTGAAGCTGAGCTATTAATAGTTTAGGCCTCTGGGGTGAGCATAAAAGAGACTTGAGCAATACACAGCACGTTAAGCCAGCTTACTAACAGTAACACTGCCGCACAGTACATATCCACACTATTGAACAGCTGCTTCTTCTTCTACAACCTTGTTTTGGGGATATCAGGCAAGGCAGAAATACTCAAATCAGCCTCTTCTTATGATTTGTTACCAAAAAAAAAAGCAGGTTAAAAAACGTACTGTATGTTTTGCAGAAACAGGTAATTAAAGATGTGGCCAGTGTGTAAGGCCATTTCATCCAGTTAACGTTTTAGCCCTTCCCGATTCCTGCATCCTCCACTGTCAGAGTTTAACATTCCCTCAGTGCATCTTGTTTTGTACAGACACCACTTCAAGTTTTGATAACACCTTCTACACATTCTCAAAACACATCAAAACCAGCCTCATGCATTCATTTTCCCGGTCTTCCTTTCATGTGGGCATTTTCCTTGTGACAAAATAAGGATGACAACCAGACTTTATCAAACTGACACTGATCTCTAGTTAATATATTGAGGCATTCAGGAAACATGAATTCATTGTAAAGTGACACACAGAGGATAGAAACCAGTGCTAACTTTGCATACACAACAACGGGTCTCTGAACCAATCTCCTCTCCTCTATAAAGAGGTCATGGAACTCCAATATAAAGTTTTGGTTCTGCAAAAACTTTCTCAGGTGCCAGTAGTGGTTAAAAAACACCCACCAAACTGTTATAGCAGTACCTGGATGTAGCTGTTACAGGCTACGGACATTAAATAGGACCAATTTTATTAATAGACATCTTTGCACTGTATTATGCAAACATATGAAGAAGTAATCCTTCAATGTTTGCACAATAACGTAGTAAATATCATGTAACAGAAATGTCAAGACTTCTCAGTCCTATACCTATATTTAAGGAACATAATATACTTCATCTAATGCCCAAAATGGTAACTAAATGGGTGAAATTAAGCAACCAGTACATGTCAGGAAGAATCCACCCAGTCAGTCTACAAGGGCTAAAACACATCCATCTGCCCATGGGTTAACATCTCCCATAAAACAATCACTCCACCTCCAATCTGCCAGTCCTATTCCTCAAGGGAAACCTACAAAACATCTTTCAAAATAAGCCTGGGAACTAAAATTCATAACTCCACTGGGTTCTGAAAAAAACATGGGCTCAATAGAGATACTGGATTCCTGGCACGCTATAGTGTTACCTCACACTAACCCCTTCACGTGCCACAACATATAATCTACCCGGCTCTCTCTTTCCCCTAGGAGATAACCTTATCATCTCCTCCTTTCCTTTCTACCTCCCTTGTAAGGAAACAATAATTTCTTTGGGCTTGAACACGGGCAAAGTAATGACATTTTGTGTAGCTACAACACCTTTTGTTTAAATGGTCAGGCCACATACTGCACTCTTTTTTTTTTTTTCTTACCTCTCCCATCTCAATAGAAAAAGAAATTCAGTCTGACCCTTGGTTATGCTGGATGGGATACCATAAACAAAGAGATGTGAGAATGTAAGAGGGCATAAACCACAGAGTGAAAAATGAGAAGGTGCTGCAGGATGAAAAATTTCAGAGGGAAAAGGCTAAAGAGCAAACAAACCACTTTTACCTGGATTTCTCCAAGACAAGTAGAGACAGTTGGATATGATAATACTGCAATTTGGAAGGAAAAGCCCAAATAAAACTGCAGGTGAACACAAGCAAGATGGGATCTGTAGAATCATCAAACAAGCAGTAACAGTCCCCCTCGCCTTGTGCCTGGGAGCTTGGCTGATCCCTTGTGAACAAATCCTTGCTACCCCATTCAGGAGATAAACTGTTTCCTGAACCTATTTTATTAAAACAGGTAATAAAAAGTAGCCTATCTCTGTGGAACAGTCTTGGGGGTATTACCTATACAACTGCTTGCCCTCACAGAATTGTTCATATACTACACTCACAAGTATTAACAACACTTCTTTTCAGAAATGGTCTAAAAGATAACTACTTCACTAAACTCTAAACAAACCTAAAATCTAGTTTTAAAGTCCATGGCTTCTATTTTAGATCTGAGAGAGGGCTTGCGTATCCAAACACCTGGTTTTCTATATTATACCAATCAGTCTAATAAAATTATTACAACTGCCCATAAATCTTGCCCTTTCGAGACAATGTTAAAAATAGCAGAATCTGAAAAAGAAAACAGAACACATCCCTGTGCACTGTATGAATAACTGTGTTTTGTTTTACCAACTCCAAAAGAAAACATGATGAAGTTCGGCCCTAGAGAAATTTTTAATATTAAAAGTAAGAGCACACACCATCAAGAGGATCCTTCAAAATGGAAGTCAACTCAATTTTCTGGCACTCATAACTCAAGTATATGAACTGGAGCACAAACTGCTTTTAAAGCACACTGGGAAAACAAACAAACAAACAAACAAACAAACAAAAACCAGAAAAAACAACCCAACACAGTGAGGCTCTTTAAAAAGAAAATTAGGATTTCTAAAGAAATAGCACTTACACCATCATGGTGTGCATGTCAATGTGCAAACACACTAACGCTGGCAGGAGAATAGAGGTCTCGGAGATGCCGAGTTCTTACAAGCCTCCTGAAAACAGACAGATAGAGGGGATAAATCTGCTGCAGCTTCCGCTAAGAAGGGTCCAGAGGGAGCCCCACTGAACTACTGGATACCAGAAAGTCCACATGGGGCTTTGGTGCCCAATGAGCTGTAAACAAACAAAGGCACAAGTAAAGGCTTCATTAGTTTTGCTCCTTACAGAACCACTAGATGTGCTTTTTAATGCGTTATTAATTCATTGAACTCGTTGCCAAAAGATGGAAGCTAAGGACTTAATTAAAAAAAAAATTAATTCATGGCGAAAGCTTGCGAGCTTTATGTTTGAGAAGTTAAGGGATACAAATTAAAGCCTAATTTTTAGGACACTAAGATAATCACGGGAGTTAAAGAAACAACATTCTTCATGGACACCTTGTTGGCATCTGATGCCATCCCTCTAGAGAAACAATTTCTGAAATCTAAGCCCTGAATCCCACTGCAAAAAGTAACTTACACGTCTCAGAAATTCTGTTAGGGTGATTTGAACCAACTGCTGCTCAGACAAGTCCTTTCTCATACAAGTGTGACTGGCAAGATTTGAGACCAAATCACTGTACTAGCACCCATTTTCTATCCAGGATTCATAAGAACTCAAATTTTAACAATTATAATAAATGAAAATTTTCACATATCGGGTCGCTGATGCCTCTTCATTCTGCCTATAATCTCTTTTTCTCCTTCTAGGCTTTATGAACACTCGGAGTTTGGGATTTACTCTAGCCAGTGGTTTGGGGTTTTTTGGATAGTTCCATTCTGAAAAAGCCACATTTTTAAATACACTATTTTCTATTTTAACTAGTCATTGTCCAAGCTTGAGCAACCAGTGCAAAGTACTCAGGCAACTTCCCTCACATCACTTGAGCACTTGGGCATTCAGATTGTATGTCGACCATAACTAGAAGTTGCATGCTCAGATAAAACCAATACAGCCACGTTTTCTGCTCATTGAGAGGCAGTGATTTCAAGAACAGTTTGATGGATGGCCAAGTTCTGGCTTTGTTCATATTAGTATGACTAAAATTCTCTTAGCGTGAACCCAGGTGTTACCTCACTGAAAAAAAAAATGCAAATTAAGCACAGAACTTGAGTCTGAAAGTTTCAATTCTCCTGCTTTATCTCATCTAAAAATAAAGGCTGTACATTTTGGGAGACATCTCCTCCCTATGGAAAGTACTAGATTAATGCAGAATATCATTGCTTAATGCTCTTCCTTTTTTTTCTTCTCTGATGACTACCTGATCATTTCTCTCATTGTTTCTATGTAGCAGCACATTCTGGTGGAGAGGTTTTAAAACAAGGACTACCACTCTGGAAACTGTGCTGAAGGCATCATTTTTGAACCTATTCTCCCCCCACCAACACACACTTCCAAATTGTGGTTGAGACAGACTAGTCATCCATAAGACTGAGTTGTTCAGAAACATTTTACCATAGCAAAAATTGGTCCACCCCCATCGTACTTCGTTTACTGGTGAAGCAGGAAATATTTTCTCACTCTACTGTCCTTATTTTGCCAACATGATAAAAAAAAAAAATTCTCTCAAAATACTGCAGTGCAAAAAGTCCAAGCAAGACTAAGTCTAAGTCCCAGCAAACAAGAAAAAAAACATGTATTAAATGCTCAGTATTTAAATTCGAGATCAAAGAGCATTCAGCTTCTCCCTCTCACTTGGAACATTTGAAACAAAATAAAGCAAGCAAACAAACAAAGCCAGATTGTACATACATTTATTTCTGGATAAATATTAAGAATTCAATGAGAGATCTGGAACACTAAGCAGGTATTGCCCTTGGCTGCACATTTCTATTTGGTTTGAGTTGATTCATAAGGAGTTCAAACCAATGAAGAACTCAGCTTACACTGGAAAAGTAACGCTCCTTGTAGAATGGTATGAGTTGCACATCAAGTGATGATGCTCAGAGCTGCCACACAGAGTCAGGAAAGTTTCACACAACGTTTGGGAAAAAAAGCAGAAATAGTCCAATCTCTGGCAGAGTCACCATATGGAGTTTACTGCAGTAACATACGTTTTAGCCACTCAGCATAACTCTGCTGCCAACAATGATAGACTGAATTGTTTCTTTATAAGATACATTCCTATAAGCAAACCGTAAATCCTGTCCAGAGAGGGTCAGACAGTTCATCAGAACTTTATAATAATAAAAGGAACAAAAGAAAAACATCACATTTCAATTAGCACTTTAGCATACAAAATGGTAAGAAAAAAAAAGAAATAAGATTAAACTCCAAGCACATGGAACAGGATGCAAAAAGATACTCAAACCTATTAAGACAGTCATGGATTTATCTCTTGATACATGAGATGTTGTTGTCAGTGTGGTCAAAAAAAACAAACAGGCAGACATCTACAGGAGATCCTTCAATTTCCTTAAGCCTCCCCGTTTATTGCATGTCTAATTTATTGAAGCATAAATAGAAAATAGGAAGGCAGAGACAGGAAAAGCTCCAAATAAATGCCCTTCACTCTGTGCCACCTGGCACAGATGTCAGCTACCCCAGAGTCTGTGCCACATCAGAACACACCAACAACTGCAGTGGAAGAGCTGCTGATCTCTGTAAGGATGTGCCTTTGCCTCACTGAATGAAGTGCCCACAGCCCACGCCAACCCAAGGCCAGGTGAGGCCTGATGGATCTGGCTGGTGTGGCTCACGGGACTGCCCCACCTGCCCATTTTCCCTTTCCTTCCCCTCATTAGCAGCTCTAAACCACTTTGAGCAATCTGAGGACAAGGTCTGGCTGCATAACACTGCTACTTGCTACAGGACTTTATAGTGAAGTCATCAAGGAACACTGTGCATAATTCTGCCATCACAGCTGCTTCCACTGTGAACTCCAGCTTAAGAGACATTCAATTGCTTTATGTGCTTTTGAGTCATCATTTTTCACACAATTAGCTATGATGACTTAATTTAGTTGAAGTAACTCTATGACTTCTTTTACTTTAAAGTTCTTTGAAAGGAACTGTCAGGTGGTAACTGCTTACGTTTCCACTGTAAATCCAGCTGCTTCCTGCATGTTTCAAAACACAGATGCTTCTGAAAACTGGTCACATAAACAAAATCCAAAACTGTTACAGTCAGTGCAGAGACTGATAACTGACAACAGTGAGTTTTGGATCAGACTCTAGAGCTATGTCCTTTTATCCTGTTGTATTCTCTTTTATCAAATGATTTGCCTTTGAGTTGAACTGAAGATTGTCAATAAAATTCTACCTTTAAGCTATCAGTTCAGCAGCTGTAAAGGGCTTAAGTGTTCAGACCAGAAGGGAATGGGAAAAATGGCAGAATAAAATGTATTATAAAGGCTGCCAATTTACTAAGCCCACTATTGACTTGCTCTGAGAATAAGATGAAATTTGGAAGGCTTAATAGATTTCTGCGCTTGTCATTCTTACCTAGACTTGTCATGTAAAAACAATGGCTAAAGCCACAGAATTTGACTTGTGAGTAAGGAATCAACACTGGTAGATTACTCTTGGGAGTACCTGCACTTTTTTGTGTATGTGACACCTATTATCTGGAGTGCACTCACCAAAGGCACAGTACAACTAATCAAAACCAGCACTGAACAAGATTTCTATCTGTCAAGGCTCTGGTCTGGATTATCTCATGCAGCCACAGGGTTTTGCTGCCTTTGTCTTCTCACATGTGCCTATTGATGTGTTTGTGGACCACCCGTCTGCAGCAGCTGCAACGTGCAACGACAGCTACCATCACAAATGCAAAGCACTCTTAATTCCAAACGGTGCCTCTTAAGGCCTCATGGCATTTAAGAAGAGAGAAAAGAAACAAAGACCATCTGTTACTGCAAGCTAAATAACAATTAAGTTATCTACACATAACGAAAATTACCAAAAATACACAACTACATCCCAAAAACATCATTTTCAGTGCCTTCTTCATTACAGTTTTTCTCTCTCTTTTTTTTTTTTTTTAAATACACTAAATAGTATAGAAATCTTCCTGCAAAATAGGAATTTGGTATTTACTAACAGTTTGTGGAAAACCAAGACAATCAAAGCTTTTTAAATAACCAATCTGGACATAAAAGTCTTGGTATCGAATTTCTGACTAAATGCAAAAAGGAACCGAAGTACACATTTAAACTAAGCATGCAGGATGGCTGACATATTTGTATGTTGATTCAGCTCTTCACTGGAAGAAAAAAGAAAACTAACAAACAAAAAACCCCACTAATACAAGTCATTCAGCATTCCTTACCTTGGAACCCGCCAGCATAGTTCTCAGCATTTTTGTTCCTTTTCCAATACCGACCACTGCAAAGACAGAAGAAGAAATACCACTTGAACTCCAGCCCTGCAGTTCCCTTACTCAACACCATTCACAACTAAATGTTATGCTGGTCAGAACCACAGCCTTTCATGCTCTGTTAGCATATGATGAGAGTCAACACTTTTGACAACTTGGGACTAGAGAAAGGAAAAAAAGTCTAAAGCAGGAGATAACCTTCATCTATTGTTAAAATACTTTAATTCAATCCCTAGATTTATTTATCCTCTAAACACCAAAGAAATGAATAGTGCAATTAACACTCTCTGGTTTGATGAAGGCTATGGCTCACTAATAATGAATGTAGCCTTCACTGTTAGCAAATAGCCCTTTTAAAGGTTGATAGTGACCAAGAGTAATACAGCCAAGACAGCATAATGAAATTGTTTATCAGGCTTACAGCAAGAAAATAATCAAAAGGTCCAATTGCCTCAGTCAAAAAATCTTTTATAATCAAACCTTCCTATTACTGTGCATGTACAGACTACTGCCATTTCAATCTTACACCGCTATTCTAAAAAACAGCAGTCAGCTTTTCATAAATGAAAGGGACAGAAAGAGAGCTCTGGTTTGTATTTCACTTTAAAGCTTTTTACAAGGTGCTTTTGTTTAAAATGTTCTCCTATTGATTTTTTCCACATACAGCAATACAAAGAAAATTTTAGAAGGAAATTAATTTTGTATACAACTCTTGGAATAGGTAGCAGCTTATGCACTTAATTTTAATAAAACTACAGGAGTTAAGGGAGCTTTATGGAAATTACCTTTGTGTTAGCCAGGGGCCAGGATCAAAAACATCAAACTGACAATTAACTTTTTTTTTTTTTTTTAAAAAAAAGCCCAAATATTTTACCTATGCTCTAATGCTTCTCCATCTTTACACTCTGAAACTCATTAGATTCTTTCTATTCTCAATTATTTCTCCTCTTATTCCTGAGGGGTTTTTAGTCACACATGCCCTTGTGCTTCTTTGTACATTCAGTTCAGCCCATTCCTGTCATTTGCCAGATAGGAAAGAGCTGCAAGAAGGCTGAGAAAGGGAGATAAGCACACAGATAAAACTTTATAACCAAGCACTTCTCTTGCAACACAATGACATCACTGACACTTCAACAGCTGAGCTGAAGTTTGCTGAAGAGCGTCAAGACATTCAATAGAATAATTTTAAAGAGACATTGAACGCTTTTGTGAACAAGACACACTTTTTCTCAGTAATTACCAGCACATGTATTATTAAATGGTGACATAAACTAAACTTGCCAGAACGTAAACTTACAAAATGTAAACTTACATTGAACGTAACAATGTTTAACTGAATTTCTATTTTTATTTTTTATACTCTCATTTTTTCTTCTCCTGTGGAAGCATAATTCACTACTGCCATACAAAAACAAGTCAAGTGCAGTTCCCATTGTACAACAGCAAACACCAAACTGGAAGCACTGCCCTAGAATGAGATATTCACTAAGGCCTGACCTTGGCTTTCTCTCATGTCATAGGTCACTGTCAAAGGTGCCAAGGTCCTTCCTCATCTACATTTGCTGTCAGTAAGAAAAGAAATAAAAAAGTATACTTCTGATGAAAATCACTGCTCCGTTATTGGAGTACACTTGGCACAACAAGCAAGTATCAACTAATTCCCATGAACACAGTTATAGACAGGCAGTACATAAGATGTGGGAAACAGCAGTACAGATTAAGAAAAGTTTCAGAAAATAAATACTTTTATTATGCTACCGTCTGCGAGGAAAGCAAGCTTTCTGCTCCACCAGCCCACCCTGAAAAGCAGCACAAATACTCTCAATAACTTATTTCTGTTATATCCTTCCCTCTCTCCTCATTACCTTACCACAAGAAATCTGGGCACATTCCCTTTCCCACTCCTTTTCAGTTTTGTCCTTTCCAATCTAGCTACCATTGATTTTTTCCCTGTATGTTTTGTATGGCAGATCCTATGCCTTTTTTCAATCGATCTGTAGCATATTAAGGTGATGCCTCCTCTTGTCTTTACCAAGCACATCAAGCCCAAGTCCTTTTTGTCATGCCACAGAAGTAGGCTTTGGAGACTACTGGGTATCACAGAACAGTAGGAGAAGCAATTAAGAAGCACAAGTGATTTTTCTTTTCCTATGGATCAATGCTGTTGACTTTGCACAATGAGAAGTAGCATGTTCAAAGGGAACATCTGTGCAAAAGGAAAATGTCTGCTTCAGCAATACACACAGAATTCTCCTGTGAGTGGCCACACAGTGGAAGGAATTGGAACAAAACAAGCTAGTGCTGATTTCTAGCCCAACAAGAATTAGATTTTGCAGTATTCACAACTGACAGAGACAATTACCAGCCTACAGACCTCTACCAGCAACAGTCACAGCAACCAACCTCTCCCTGAAACTGAATTCTTTTTGGGAGAAATCATACATCAAAACTCAGTGCTTTTACTTTCAGTGTATGCTCAGAGCTGTACCTGTTGATTTTCAATAGCAAAAAGGTATTGCCGTTATTTCTTCAAGCCAAGTAGAGCTACAAGGATATGATTTAAGCAAGCTGTAGTTACTTATCAATAAAACCACTGGTGACAAAGTATGATGTGGGAATTATCACACCCACAGATGAGTTTTTAAACACCAGCAATTGACACATCCTGTTCTTTAATAAAACAAAGGAATGTAATAAATGGATTGCTAACAAAATTAAAAGACAAAATATCTTTGGTGACTCTTCTTTATGAAGCAAGACAGGACAGGAAGAGAAAACTGCTTCTGTGCTGAGCCTCAAGGAAAGCAGCAGCTGAACTGCTCTTATACATCTTTCATTTGGCAAGTCTTACAGCCCTAAAGGCTCCCTCAAAATCCCAGGAAAGCATTACTTCGAGACAAAATACTTCAACAAATTATGTTGACTATAAATCCCCAGCTTAAGTTTAAAAAGCCATCAATTTCTGAGGTAATTTACAATTCATTACACAAGAGCCTATACTTTCTTGTAATAACCCATAAGTTATCCCAGGATTTGGGAGGGGGAGGCAGGAAGTGAGAATACAGCCTTCTTTAAGAACCATGTTACATGCATGTAAAAGTGTATGCAGAGGAAATTTAACCCAGACCACTCTTCCACAGTAAGCTGTCCTTTCCCCCAAACCTGCCACATGTATCCCAAAATGTTCCTCCACCTCCAATTTCAATAGGCGTGAAAATGTTTCCTGAAATCATCTTTTGATGACTGTAATTATGTTTTTCATTACCCAGAACTCCTGCTGCTGCACTGTCCAAAGTTCCTCCATGTCCAATTTTCAAAACCTGACTTCTTTTCTTCCCATTTGTTTGCACACCAGCTTCTGCAAATAGAAATTGAAAGGAAGCATTATAGGATAACCTCAGAACACAGAAAAAACAGCACATATTTCCAGACTGCTAAAGGAAATAAAAATCAAATATTTAAACTATTAATTAGTAGTGCAGAAATTACTGTACTGCAGAAGACCAGTGATTCATTTATATCTACTCACAACCTCAAACAACTTGCAAGTTATTTCCACTTAGGTTCTAATGAAGTCTCACATACTCTTATTAACAGATGTTCGGAAAATACTGGTAACAAACCTGTGAAGTTTCATTAACAAGGAGTGCAGCAACCAGCAGCTGAGTTCCCAAATCATCTATTATACACAATTTTTATGCTACACAATCTGAGCAACTCTTGATGTATTCACTGCCTTGTACCGGGACATGTTTATTTGCATGTTTGTGGCCCTTTGGAAGCTCTGCAGTGAACTGAACTTGCTCACTGCTGCTTTCAAGCTGTCAGTGTCTCAACCCACCAACATTCCTATGCAGCTGATGAGTCCAGGAGTTCTGGGGAATCCAATTATTTACTAGTATTAAATATGACAAAATGGCCTAACTGCCCTTGTTTATATCTATTATCTCTCCATTATGCCTTTCACTTCAGGGAATCAGATTTTTCCATACAAAACTGAAGTCTGTGCCTACACTATAATTCACTACATATATATAAATCACTAAGCACTCACTGGTCTGAAAGTATGCTCTCACTTCATCAGTAAGCGCCCAAAGGCCCTGATTAGATGATCAAGTCCCCATAATAAATTAAGTCCCCCTATTATAAAAAAGATCTAGGCCATAGTCTCTCACACCTTTGCAATGTTATTCCCTAATACCTGACATCCAGGCTTCCCTGTACTCCGAAAAAGCAATTTCTGCAGACTGTGTTCAGGACTTTCAAACTCTTTGGAACACTATGGTTTTGACACGTCTGGTGATATTTTTTAAGAGGCAATAGGCAGTGGGACTGCGGAAGAACAGTCTGCCAGCACTGCGCAGCAGAGATGCTGCTGACACCCATTCTGGCAGACAGGCACACACTGTGCCTGGGACAGGACAGCTCTCCAAGCACGCTGGGATCCCCTGCACCGTGCAGGACTGGAGCTTTCTGCTCCCCTCCAGGGACGGCGACTCCACCACCTCCCCGGGCAGCCCATTCCAATGTCTAATCACCCTTTCTGTGAGGAAATCCCTCCCTAATGTCCAGCTTGAACCTCCCCTGACGCAGCGAGCCAGGATGTATCCAGGAACGGATGCGTTCCCCCGAGTGGGCCGTGCCATGGCTGTGAACTACCACCAAACAAACAAACCCCAAAATAACAACTGCAACAAAAATCTAAACCAAACCCCAGTTCTCCTTCAGTTTTCAGACTGTAGAGAAAGAGGGTGCAGCGGCTTGCCAGGGGGTTGTGATTCCAGCATCCCCAAGGGAGGCACACGCACGGCACCCACCGCGCAGCCACGCCGGGCTGGGCACCCCTGCGCCGGTGCCGGTGCCGGCCCGGCCGCCTCTCCTCAGCCTCACCTGCCAGCAGCCTCTCCTTGAGCAGGTTGAGCACGCCGGCCGAGGTGGGTCCCTTGGGCTTGTAGACGGCGAAGAGCCCGCTGAGCGAGAAGAGCCTGTCGGCCGCCGTGCCCAGCACAGCGCCGCCCGCCTCCCTGGCGGCCATGCTGCCCGCCCCGCCCCCGCTGCGGCCTGGGCTCGGGGCGGCGGGAACCGGGCGGGGGGAACCGGGCGGGGGGAACCGGGGCGTTTAAGGTCGCTCTTGAGAGAGTCAGCGGCGAAGGTCTCGGCAAAGGCGGGCTTGGTGCAAAAGCGAAAGCACGAAGCAGTTCCCTGGCAAGGTTCGCGCGGCTGCTTGCCGGGTGGTTAAGTGCACGCAGAGAAAAAGCCAACTAGAATCTGAAGTCTGTTCNCCCCGGAATTCAACAGTTTAGCCCTAAAGGTTTAACTGCATTTAAAGAACTTGTAATCAATAGCTTAAGTTAAACAATTAACAGAGGATTCATATAGAATTTATTATAAGCTCTACATTAACTCACAGGCGTAATTTACAAATCTAAAGTACTTAAGAATCTAAGAGAGTGGCATCCATGGTACATTGGCTATAACACATTCACACTTGCACACACAGACTCCTAAAGGAGCCTGTACAAGGTATTGTACCTGTGAAAGTGCTCATGTCAGATGCCTTTGCATCTTCTCAGCAGGTGAAGGTTTGAGCCTCGAGGAGTGGGGGTATCAACCCCGGCTCCATTATCATTTGGTGATGGTCCCCAAAGTACAGCAAACATGAGAGTTCACTCGTCTGAGAGACCCCACTCAGAGGGAGGTGCTGGTCACAGCCCCCTGTGGTCCAGGAGAGCTCAAAGAGTCTATCTTAGGACCACTGTTTATAGGGTCGCAAAAGACTTGACTTTAGTCGTAGTGATTTTCCATCCTGGCCACAATTCAGCTCAGTAACTTTCTCTGAAAGTTTGGTAACAAAAATATCATTCCACTTAGCTTGTTATTCAGGCAAGAAAAGTAAGTTTCCAAGGCTGTTTGTTAAAAACAGGAGCTCGTTAGGCAGCACAAGTTCCTGGGAACAGACCACGTTTCTGATAAGCTCAAGAGAAGATTAGCCCAGGTGCTGTTTGTCAAGGCCTAATAAGCATTTCTGAGATCACAGTGTGGCCTTTGGTGGGGGGGTGTTGGGTTTGGAAAGAGGTACCACCACAGAGATCTTCTGGGTGGCAAGGAGGGCTCCTCCAACACGGCCCAGCAGCCAAAGCGAGCAGCTGGCTGGTGGAGTGTCTGCCATGGGATGCTTTCCACTGTGGCTCCACAAGACACAGACAGTATTGAAGGTATTGCTGGGGAAAGTTCACTGACCAGTGGTACCTTCATTGCCCAACTTGAAAGAATTATATTAGAGAGCATAAGAGGAGGTAGTCTCAATCTGCACCACGAGAGGTTCAGGTTAGACATTAGGAAGAATTTCTTCACAGAAAGAGTGATTAGACATTGGGATGGGCTGCCCCGGGGAGCTGGTGAAGTCACCATCCCTGGAGGTGTTTTAGGAAAGATGTGGCACTTAGTGCCATGGTCTGGTTGACATAGTGGTGCTGGGTCATAGGTTGAACTCGATGATCTCAGAGGTCTTTTCCAATGTAGCTGATTCTGTGAAAATCCTCTGACTAGTTGCTGTGTCCATTAATCTTCCAGCTAAGACTTTTGTGTCATGTAAGAGAGTGCTGGGAAGCCTACTTTTGGACCTCTCACTTCCATACATAAGTACAGTGTGTGGGATTTTCTCTTCAGGCCTGATTTGTACAGGCTCATTTCTCTGACAACATTCCCAAGGCATTTGAGCAAGCTATGCCTGAGGAAGGCACTGACAGCTTGGATGTTTCATTCATGGATTTCATTTATTCATTTGTAAGAGCCTGCAGATGAAACCATAAAGAGACGCTGTTACAGCAAAAAAAAATACATGGCTAGCTAAGGGCTGTGCGTGTTCCCAGACCTTCCCTGAGGTTGAGAGAAGCAAATCTTCCTGCTGAAGTCAATGGCTGTCTCTGTGCAGTGCAGGATCAAGGTCCCTGTGTGGGTTTTCAGCCCATGCTGGAGTCAATGGCTCACTCCATGCCTGCTCACACCCTCCCCAGCAGCTGCACTGGGCTCGGAGCTTCCACCAGCTGGAGCTGCCACCCCAGCACCCATGAGGTGGGAGATGGCTTCCTGCCCCCAGCAATGCTGAGCAGCCTCCCCTGGACACCTCTTGTGTGTATTATTAACCAGGCACCTTATTTGCTTAGATCTCATCTACAGGGCTGTAATCTGGCTGTTACCATAAACTGCGAGGGTGGATGAGTGGAACAGGTGGCTGTCATTGCAGGACATGAAGTGAGGTGTCAAGAGTCCTTCTCCAGAAGATAAAACAGCAAAGCCACACTCAGGTGAAAGGTCAGCAGGAAAACTGGTACTGATTTACATGGAGTTAGAATTTAAGCAGAGTTGTGGAAGGCATGTTGTGAGCTGTGATGGAGTTTTTTGTTGTAGGCTTGGTTTAATCAGGTTGTTCAAAAACTATTCTCGCCAATTCCCTGCTATAAAGAGCTTAAACGCAGATTGCTCTGTACGTGGGCTCAAGCAAAACTATTCAAACATGACTACTAGGAAATGGTGTTAGTGAGCTTCCAAACAGGAAGATTGCAGCCCAAGGACTGAAATGCAAACCTGTCACTCTGTCATGGCCAGCAATATCATTGGGTTAGCAGACTGTTCTGAACACATCACAAAGGATTGGAGGGAGATTATACAGAAATGAGAGCTCTAATCTTGGCATAAAATCATCCTTAGTGCAAAGAGCACCTCAACTTTCAAATAATGCAGTGGCAGACTGTGAAAAGACTCCCTGTACTGCCTTCTCAGGACTGACCTAAGCTAAGAATAGTCTAAAATTACATCATTAATCTGACACAGGCACACACCATGAGCTGAAAGGCAGTGTCTGACCCCCAGCACTGTTTCCACAAATGGCAAAAAGCTTTGCTTTTCTTTCTTTTGAGGGGAGGGGAAAGGTGTCTAAAGAAACTGCCCCCAATCTCGTTTTTAGTACTGAGCAGGAAGTTCTTGTGGGTCTCCCAAACTTCTGCATCCGCAATTAAAACACAACACTTACTGCAGCAGATGGAGTCTTTGAAGGCTTAGAAAGAAGATGTGTGCTTTGACTTCAGTGGGCATTGGACAAGGGCCCAAAATTAGAATTGTGAAAAACAATTAATGACTGTCAGTATTTTAGTTAGCTGGAAGTGTATGTGTACATAAATCACACATGGCTCTCTTTGTGGGACAAGGTTATTCAGCATTCAAAATGGTGGGAATGATGCACCAAACTGTTCATCTCATGGGCTTTATTTGAGATTTTCCTTGTGTTGCTTCTGATTAGAAGTCATTACCATCTGCTCAGTGGCTTATTTGAAATGAGATGTTTATCTCCAACGATTCCTAGCCAAGCCAGGATTCACAACAACCAGAAGCATGATTAGAGTTACTGACTTTATTTGCAACCTTAATAAAGCGGCTCAGTAAATGGCTGAAAGGACAATGTTGCTTTATGCATGGAACATGACAGGTCTAGTAGAGGCAGGCCAAATCCTCCACTCAGGTCTCTGGAATTGCACAGAGTAATGCCTCAAGGATCTGGTGCAATTATGCTTTATACAGAAGAGATAATGGATAGTAGCTGTTGTACATACAAACAGCAGATGAGCGCTATTGCAGAGGAGGAGAAATCCCTGACTTGCTTTTGCAGAACAGATGCAACACTTTCTTCTACCTCCTCCAGCAAATGCTCACTGCTCTGTGTACTTTCAGCCTGGCTTTGTATGAGGTAACGCTCACAGACCACAATGCAGAGGAAAATGTTGCTGCAGTACAGCTTTTGAAGCAGATTCAGCAGCAACAGGCCACTCCTGTATTTGTGCTCACTTCATATTCCAGCTTTATCATCTGTAGCCAAATCAGAGCAAACAATGGCAAGGAGGTCAATCACAGCTCATGGTCTTCCTGCAAAACGAAGAGTTGCAGCTGTTTGGAAGTTCAGGTCACAGTCATGTAAACAGCTCCCTTGTCAGCTAGAGGGATTTTGTCTGTAGTAGGAACTATCCAAGTCTGAAATACATAGATTTTTTTTTTCCTCTAATTGTTCCATCTGTTTGGATAATAAGGTGTAGATAAATAACATCAACTTGTTAGTTCATTTGGTCCCATTCAAACAGTAATGAAGCACATAATTCATCAGGTGTACGTGGTTCTTCTGAACAAAGGAAAATTCTTCAATATCTTGTTGAACTGCAACAGTTTTGCAAAAAAGAATATCAGTTACTACATGCAAGGGAAAGATAGAACTACCCAC
Source organism: Oxyruncus cristatus (assembly GCA_013399855.1). Taxonomy (NCBI): domain Eukaryota; kingdom Metazoa; phylum Chordata; class Aves; order Passeriformes; family Cotingidae; genus Oxyruncus; species Oxyruncus cristatus. The sequence continues at coordinate 984,566 of VXAY01002479.1, forward strand.
AGCATACACTCATCTAAGTTTGGCAAATATTGTTAGTCATTCTGCCCATGAAAAAAGATGCCTAAACTGCAAGTATTTCATGAGCAGATTTTTTGCACTTTGTCCAGAAGAAGATCAGTAGTTAAGGTTTACACCAATCTGGACTTATTTATTTATTTATAGGAATATTTTCTTTAGATTTTTATTCTGGATTCTCTGATATTAGAGGGATTCTTTTTAATTGTGAGTAGTTTAGACAAGAGGAGGTTTTGGTGAGCTGATTTAATACACATTTATAGTGTCAATTTGAGTTGGACAGACTACAGTAGGATCCAAGTGTTTTTAGCTATTCCTTCTTTATGTGAAATGCAGTTTTGGCAGTTAGCTAAACAAGAAAACAGCAATTTTTCCTCACCACTGGTACATGCAGAGCTACAGAAAAATATGATACAGATGTGATTTCAATTGCTCCTTATGGACCCTTTATAAACATACTGCATTAGTGATGACAGATCTGGAAAAACTTTTAATCTCTGATACATACTCAGGTCTGTCTATAATGGCAGAGGACTAAGCATGGTATGGAATCAGAAGATTCAGAGGTGCTGAGGGGAAAAAAAAAGAAAATACATTTTGCAGATCTTTGGTTTTGTTGCTAATAAAAGTGTCAGTGGGATTCTCAGGTTTTGCTTAAATTTACAAAATTTCTTTCAAAGAAGTAACTGTAACTTCAGTTACAGTTTCTTTCAAAGAAGTAATTTTCCAGTTTCTTTTGAAGAAGTAATTTCCAACCACCTTTATTGTAATTAGGAGTGATGAAGAACTCACCAGATGTATATGTGGAAGGAAGCATCATATAAGGGATTGTATATATGGACAATTTGAGTCCAACCTGCCCCTCTCTAGATTCAGAATATAAGGTTGGAAGGACCTAAACACTATTAAATCTGAGAAGCTGCTAAATGCCACAGCTAGAAAATAAATTCAGCAATGATTGACCTGGAGTGTGTTTTCTTGGAAAACATTCAGTCTTGATTTGGAGATACTGGGAGACAGGGAAATAAATAGAGCTGTATCTTCACTAGTAGTTCAAATTTATACCTGCTTTCTCAATTGGCTTTGTACAATTTCAGCACTCAGATAAATAAACGGGTTAATTATCAGCCCTTTGGCAACTCTTTCTCATCTTGTGAGCACACATATAGACTGATTAATGGTTTATGATGAATGTGCAGAAAAGTGCATACCTGAGCTCCTCAAATGACCTCTTTTCCTCAGCTATTCATTCAAGGGAAGGAAGAGATTGTACTCCAGAAAAAAAAAAAGCCACCTTCAACATCTACCATTAAACTCACATCAAAGTTAAATAAATGTGGTGTAATTTTCTTGTGTGAGCTTCTCTTCCAAAACACTCTTGCGCTTCCAGATTTAATGTGCTGTAACTGCACGAACAACCCAAAAGCCCAGGTCTCAAGCCCACTGCTGGGTGCCTGAGCAAATCCTTGGGGAAAGCATAAGAATGAAGACTCCAAGGAGTTTCCTTCTTCTCGGCTTCTCATGGTCAGCAGCTGGAGGTACTTTTAGCCAAAGCTGGTATGTGGACTATTATATTTACCCCTGATCCATTGATCTTCTGGCTGTTGTCTAATCTGCCTAATTGTTTGAAGCCATATGAACATTCAGCTTTTAATCTGTGGCAGCGACTTTCTCAAGTTGTTTGGAGGCCGTATGAAGGAGTCCTATTTATTTTGTCCTTTACTTCCAGCTACCTTGACTTGCAGTAAGTACCTCTCAATTCCAGTACAATGAAAAATGAAAAATTCACATATTTACTTCCTCCATTTCTCTCATGATTTGAAAGGCCTTAAATCATATCTTGCTCTTCCCCATTTGTCTCTTCTCAATGTGAAGAGAATCCTATTAATTCTTTCTGAAGCTCTCTGTTTTGTCGCTCCTTGGACAGAGGCTATTTGTTGGCTTATAATCCTCATTACGATTCTATTTTCTCCATCTATTTTTGGATTTTACAACATCCTTCTTGATATGGGATGACCAGTATTTTACTAAACGGTTAAAATCTGGCCATGCTCTGGTTTTACAGCAGGGCATGACAAGACCTTCTGTTATGCTTTATGTTCCTTCCTAAACTTCTTAACACCCAATTTATTTTTTTTTTTTGACCTCTTTATCAGGTGCAAAGCTTGACCTCCTGGGCACAGCTGTAGAGCCTCTTTCTGCACCTGAAAGATTATGTAGCATCATTAACAGAGCAGAGGATAGATGGTAGCAGGTGTCCCAGGGCCTTACCACACTCCCTGGCTGATTGGCACTTCACATATTGCAAGGGAAGCTGCCTGGTGCCTGAGAGCTGCTCTCCTTCTCCCTGCATCCTCCATCTTCCATTGTGTGGATGCTTTTAGAGGGGCAAACACACCAGTTATATTATTGGGGGAAAGAATAATTCTCTGCAGACGTAGGATAGCACATGTCATGATTTGCTTAGAAGTCTTTCCTCCCAGTCTGACAAGCTTTCACACCCTTCCCAAGAATGGCCTGCACTGGGTGACTCACTGACTGACTGAGTGAGGAACCAGCTGAAAAGCACTTCTGCAAAAGGCAGTTGGAAGAACCTTAGAGATGAAGGTTCACTCCACCTGAGGGTCACGGAGTTACAGCTCAAAATGTAAAAATTGCTTAGAAGCTCTGGTTTGCCATATGCTCACAAGAAGAAACAAATATCTCTGCTCACACTGAAGGGGAAGAGCTGTCCAGAAACCCCACAAAGGGCAATGGTTAAGCATCTCAGAATCTTCCTACCAGAAGCAGGATCATTAAGTAAATGACTACTCCCCAGACATGGCCTCAGTCAACAAATCTCTCCTCTAACTGGAGACATCCCCCACACGTTGGCAGAAACAGGCCTTTCTCAACCTCATTTTAACCTGGCAGTTTTCTCCAAGCCACCTTGTTGGTGCTTTTGTTCCCTAGAAATATTCAATCCTTTTGGCTCTTAACTGTTTCAAACAAAGACAGTCCCCATATTCCTCTACTTGATCATTCACCCCTTGCAGCTGCTTCCTAATATCTGCCCAGCTAAACACCTGTTTTGGCTGGAGAGGCTTGTAAACATCACCAGCACCTACCTATGATAAGAAGGTCAAAGCTGTGAACTTGCTATCCATTGTCCCACGAAGGAAATCGGAGCTGAGGCAGCGCCTGCTGCGTTCCCTGGCCAGAGGAGTCAGTGGCCATTCTGGCACGTTTTGACTGGAACAGAACGTGCTGGCACGAGCACAACCATGGCACACTTCTTCCACCCTCTTTCTCTGGCACGATCTCGCCCTCAACGAGCTCGAGTAACCATGAATTAGTTCCAATTAATTCAGAAGTGCAGATAAACAAAAGTAGCCATTGCCCACGGGCGGGGGCTGCAATTGCATCACTAATGAGCACTCCAGAATCAATCATCGGGCAGCTCCAGGCAGCAAAGTATATTTCAAAAGCATGTTATAATACTGTTGACAGGAGTTGTTCCATTTGCCATAAATTATTCAACTTTTAATTGTTTAGGCTTTGGAGTCTGTAAAGATGCTAATTGTCTACTGTGAGGGTAAACTGATAATGCCTGTTTTTTATTTTCATGAAGTTGGACTTAAAATTGCAGAGAGAAAAAAAAAAGACTGATTTTAGAGGTACCTTGGTTAAAAACAAGGAGATCAAAAAGTTGATGAGTTCTGCTTTTTTATTCTGGGTTGCAATCATTAAAATTATGTTCTATATTTACCATGTCTCTGTGAACAAAGTAATAAATATTTTGACCAGCACAGATACCTAGATCAATATTCCACTCAGTCTGGGTTATCCCATCCCATATCCTGATCATGGACAATGAGTGACCCTGAGACTGTATTTTTCCTGTCATATCTGAAGATCTATACTTTTCTTTGAAATGAGAAAGTTAAATGGAGTGGAGTATTTGTCAGTTTTTTGACATCTCTTCCAGGTTTTCATGTATTTTTATCATTCCTTCATTGGCTATTTTATCTTGCAGGATTTGTAAGGACATTATCTAGACAGCTGGACAAAGAGAACATTTGGGTTTTGTAGTAATCACTATGGGAAAATGATAATGAGAAGTTTATTTAAAATATTCTTGCTTAGAAAGAAACCCCTATTAGCTAGAACTATAAATCTGATAACACCTAGAAAGTACATTTGAACTGTTTTTGTTTAATTTGAATCTCTGTTTCAACTGTTTGATGAGGGAAGGAGTTGCTGTTTGCATTCAGTATCCTGATTCACATTCCACTGCTGAAAGAAACATCAGTGCACCCAATCTCAAACATAAAAAATAAACTAAGGAATCTTTTTCTCTGTTAGATGTTGAAACCTGCTTCCTGGAAAGCTGGAAAAGGGCCAAAGTATTTTTTTTCTTTTAGCTCAGAATTTCCCTTTGAAGCAGTATTCACTTACACAGCTGAAGAGCTTGATCCCAGGAGTGCTATCTGTTGAAGTCAGTGAGAGGTAAAGGATGCTCAAAATCATGCCCTAATTGCTAACTTGGCTTGAAGGTACGTGCTGTGTCCTACTAAGAATCCAGTTTCCAGTAATCATCCCGTGCAGTGATGGAATCCTGGTGCTGTGGGGGCTGAGACTACCAGGCTACAAACTTAGCATGGAAAGAGGCATTAAACAGGCATACAAAACATGGCAAGGCTGGTTTGACAAATGATAATTAAGAGTGACCAGAGATGTGCCACAGATTATCTACTTGAGTTAGTGCTTCAGTAAGGAGACTTTTGCTTGAGTATCCCTTTGCTTTGAGCCCTGTTGTTCATAGGGAGGTCATTAAATTACTTTGTTTCTGGAGTACATTTATTACCTTTAAATCCAGTGCAGTCTATTTAGTCTTTCATGATGCCTCATTGTGAATCATTAATGAGAAGCTCATGCACAAAGTCATAGAATTTGTCTGATTACTCCATTCATATTTAATAAGCTTGCTGCTTACACTTCAGAGTAACAACAGAAATTAGATAATGTAATACTTTAGTCCTGGAGTGCCCCTAAATTTGGCTCTAAATTATTCATTATACTGGCTGAGGGCAAGCGAGCTGTCATAACCCTAAATTTATCTAAATCCTACATTGTCTAATTTGTGCCTCTTCGTTGTTATTCTCACTTTAAAAAGATAACTAATTTTTATTGAAACTGAAAACATTCACTTTTTGTCACTTGCAAATTTATCTTCAGTCTCTGCAGAAGCACTGCAGTCAGCTAAAAGCAAAGATCATTTAGTTGGACCTCAGCTATATATATAAAATGTGAGCCCTGCAATCAAGTCAGACTGTGAAGATGTGTTTTGTTAAAGCAGTGATTTTATTTTCTAGCTAAGACAGTATTTTTTAAAAACTGTCAATTAGATAAGAACACAGATATTAACCAGCTGCACTCCTACATTTTTAGATTTTTATTGTTTCATTCTATAAACTAAGTGTCTCCTCTGTATGGGTTAGATCCAGAAACACACTATCAATGTAATATTTTTAGGGTCTTTAAAATAAACAAATCTTCTAAGGTAAAAGGTCTAATCTAAGCCTAGGTGGGCCCTCAAGCAGAGTGCAAAATTATAATGTAAATGCTGATGGGCTCACAACCTATCTACCAAAACAGAGAGAATCTGTCAGACCTTCAGATTTATCACTGGGAATGTCCCATTCTTAAAAGTCATATATGAAAACCCAATCACAAAATACGTATCCCAGCTTTCACAAAAGCAGAACAGCTCACTTAAGGAGACTTGTGTCCTCTGATCCCATCTTCTACCAGAGACTTTCTGCTCTCAGGGGAATCATTCATAAACCACTTCAAAGTTTAAATCTTCAATGGATTCTATACCTATGCCCAGCATCACAATGGATCAGGTGCTCAGGGCTCTGGCTCTGAGGTCTCTCAATGCTATTATGGTCCAGCGGGCTGTCAGACACCATGGGCAAAGCCAGGCTCAAGGGGAGGTCTACCAGAGCACCACTTCCTTCCAAAACACCTCAGGGGAAAGTAGATATGAAAAAGAAGGTGGGGTGTAACTGTGTTATGTGCAAGCAGGAGGATCCCTGGAGCAGTGCAGCTACCCCCCACTTTTTCCTCAGTACCTGCACTACTGAATGAAATGGCCCCACTGTGGCCGGCTCCAGACTGGATTAGAGGCAGCACAAAAACTAGTCACTCATCTCACACCTCAGTTTGACCAAACAACTTGCTCTGAAAGGCCAAAATGAGGAAATAGCATAGAAAGTGTTGTTACCCTGTTCCTAAAATACAGGAAGTTAGGAACTTCTTTGTTCTTGTACTGTGTCTTTATCATCACCTGTTCTTAAGAAATACAGTAACACATGTAAGAGTCGGAGGCATTTTATCGCATCTCAAGTGCTGTCTCACTGGAAGACTCACAGAGACAGATTGCATATCCTGACAGCAGTCCAAGGGGGGAAAAAAAATGCTGGGAAGGCAGCAGAATCTAAATTTCTTAGAGTTGAGCCAATAGACAGATGGCAGGAACTAAATGTCCTTAAAAAAATCCCATGGCCGTGGCTGTCCTGGCTCAGTCTGATACTCTGCCAAAGTGAGAGCCCCCATGAATGAACTGCAAAAAGCTTACAGTTGTTCCAGTCCAAAAGTGCTTAAGGGGGAAACAGTTGGAATAGATGAATTGCTGCAAATGACAGCAACTCAAAAAGTTAATATGGGAACCTGCCCATTCAGTACTGGCAATGGAAGAGAGGGACTCAAAGAAATCTGCCATTTGATAGTCAAATTAATAAGTTCCTTTTCAGCAGTAGCGGAACAGTTATTGTAGCTGCTCCATGGCCAGCAGCTCCAGCTGCTGGGAGCGTACGTCTTGTGCAGGAAACAAGGACAAGGCTTTTCCCCACTTAAATCCTCAAAAATAAAGCTTATATTAGATTTGTCTTGGACATCGCAGAGGCAGATCTGTGGAATAGCAGCCTCTCAGCTCTTCACTCGCCAGCATTGTCTGCACAGCACACGCTCCTGGGCAGGTACCAGCCATGCAGCTCCCCCAGCCACCCATGTTTCTTGTGCCATAGCCAACTTTAAAGATTTCTCTTTCAGAGAAATCCCATTAAATAATGCCTTAGCTTTCCCCTGTGTTTTGCAGAGCAGGAAATACCAGCTGGGGGAGGAATGAAGCCTAGAATAGCAGCTTGTATTAAACAAGACTTGTGAGACCTTTTCCTCATTCTTTTAAGCACAGCTTAATGGTTCAGACACTAAAAGGATCTGCTTTCCTCTTCAGAAGCATTCATCCGGATTTAGCTTCAAAGTCCAACTGTTTCAACACTGAAAACCAGGGGGTTTCTGAGATTCAGCAACACAGTTCATTTTTCCCCAGGAAAAATTTCCCATTTTTCCCCATGTTGCCTGACCAGCATAAAAACGATAGAGGGGCCAGATGAGATGCTCCAGGAAGGTGTTCGTGTGTCAGAGAATCACCGTCATGTCTCAGCTGTGCTTTGTGCTTGGGGTCGGCAGCTGAAACAACAGCCTTGTATGATGCTGCTAGGCCAAGCTTAAGTTCATAGGCACACACTTCCAAATGTTTTTGAAAATCTTCTGAGCTTGTCTGAGAGGTTTCATGGGGCCAGGAGCAGATAGAAAGGATGACCTTCCCTCAGAAGCTGTTCCCTCAATGGGTAGAGTTGGCAATGTCTCCCACTCGTAATTCATATTTCCATCTGTCCTCCCATTGAAGGATGAGGGTGAAAACATGCCTGAGGGAAGGCTGGCCGCAGAGCTATTACTGGTTTTCCCTGCATCATTGCTGTCCAAAGTGAAGGAGACATCCTGGCCACTTGCAGGCAGGCAGAAGGGGCTGCGAACACTTACAAACGACTGAGCTGATTAAACTTGCTTTGATCATCACAGAAATTCTGCATCAAAGATACTGTGTGGCAAAGCACTGCACCGCACAAATCACTGGGCTGGAGCCATTCCTGGGTGAATGTTTTTCTCCCCAAAGCCTGAAAATGGGTTCTTTATTCCACAGCAGAAAGGGAAGGATTGAAGCAAACTATCAGAAGAATGAGCAAGCTGCAGGGTCTTCTCATTTCCACTGGGACCAGCCTTATACAGCCTGTCCAGGCTTCGGGAGCAAAGATGACACTTAAAACCACTTTTCTGCTTTCTGGTTTTGATTGCTGTGTGCTTCTTGCCTGCGGATCCAGGCCTTTGCTTTGTATTTACCCTTCCCAGAAGTGCACTTAGCGATTAATGGAAGATTCGAAGTCAGGCATTCACTCGGGGGAAAACGTAGGTTACAATAAATAATGGCCACAGGTTAAGTCATCCAGGTATTGTGTATGCCCTTAATGGGTATCAGAGAAAAAATATGCCATAATGCTTGCAAATAAATTTTCCCTCCCTCACCATCCATTTTAAATTATATCTCTTGAGAGTTTTCAGCTATTTTCTTTGCTTTCAAACACAGCTTCCCTCCATGTCTCTGACTCTGAAGTAGAGAGCTGAATTCAAACTGCAGAGAAATCTGTTAGAAGATGCCTGGAGGTGTATGTGGCACAAAGACACGGGAACTTTATCTTCTGTTCTGGTTGCTCTGAACTGATTGTGGGGATTAATGATTTATCTCTCTTTAAAGAATTCCTTGGAGCTACATAGTCTCAAATCAGATAAAGTATATACTATTCCTCAATCAGGCACCTGCCAATTTGGGTTTAGCCTTTAATCTGGGCAGTTCTAGTTTTACAAAGATTGGACTTAAAGAAAAGTTTCCTGAGATATATCATCAGTGTTCATCATTTTTCCAAAACCTGTATGATATTTCTTCTGAGAGCCCTGCTACCCTGGAATGGTTATAAGAAGAAAGAAGAAATAGCAGAATTTTACCTTTCTGCTGAGAACAATTCAATACCACACCTCTGTCCTGGGTAAATCCCTTGAACAGGGTGTAGGTCTTGAGCTGACTTCTGACACAAGGACAAAGTTTGCCTTGGAGAATATCACAGGCAGATTTCATCCTGCCCTCAGGAGCAGTGCTGGTACCGGCAGCACAGGGAAAGCAGGCAGCTCCCTCACCAAACCAACATCTCTTCAGGTTTGTTGCAAATTTACATATCTGTGTAAAATAGGAACAAGGGATTGGTCAGAAGCAGAAATACACAATATTGGTCCATAGACAAGTGTTTAAGAGCACAATTCGGATGTTTGTGGAAATGCACCAGAGACAGTGACATTAAATCTGACTCCCTTGTAACAAAGTCAGTGGGAGTCATCTTGTTTAAAGTGTGTTTGGACTAGATACTTGTCTGATTCATGTCCTTATTTATATAAATCCAAAATGGGATTTGTTAGCTGGGTTAAAAAAGAAACCAAGCAATTTATTCTCATATACAATAAAAAGGAATTCACACACAGTCAGAACTCTGCCAAATACAAGGCAGCTCCAGAGAAAAATGGCATTGTAAACCACTTCGTAGCTTAAAAGAAAATAAGCTGGGTGTACAACAAGGTAGGAACCATCTGCTTGGCTTCACTGGGAATTTCCCTAGAGTAATCATTGCAGGGGTGGATAGATCATGAAATAAAGGAATTTTTTTCTACCTCTAGTAATTAAATTTACTGGGTTGCTGCAGAACAGTTCCTGGCACAGAGTAAGACATGTAGATGTAATACCTTATCATTGTAAGGCTATATAATTACAGTGATAAACAAGCCCATTTGGTTTAGCAGAGCCTCACATTTTGTCTGACTGACAGACCTTCATTTGCTACAGATCATAAGTCCATTTTTTGTGGTCATGTCTGATTTTCCATTCAGCCACTGCCCCATGCACCAAGATCCATGCACTTCCCACAGGATCCAAGATAAATATCTGTTTGATGTACTACCAGATTTCTCTAGGAAGCTAAAACTTGAAGGGGTGACCATATTTGCTTCATTCTTCTTCAAGACATTCAGACTAAGCAGCTGACCTTTACACAGGTCTTCTGTAAAGCTGGGAGCAGAGAACATGAATCAAGGAGGTGGAGGTCTGTATGACCTTGTAATAAATTAATATTGTCCTTTGACTTGGTGCTTTTGGACCTGCACCATAAATTCTTGATCAGGATGTAAATTCAGACCTACCCCTTGTTTGCTTCTGCTGCAGTATTTGGAATTAGTTAATAATAATAATAATAATAAATAATGAGGTAGTGATTCTGTTCTAATGCAATTCGAATTAAATACTGCTGTCAATCTAAGTTCATTTAATTAAGCAGCATTTACAGAGCAGTTGGATGCTCTGAGGACCACAACAGAGTGATGTGGAATTATTTAAGTCTTCTTTTTCTTTCTTTTTGTATTTCTATACTTTCTTTTGCATTTCAGCTTCTTTTGCCCTGGTAATTTAACAGTGTCACATCCTCACAGCTGACCTTTAGAGGACAAAAAGCTGGGACCACTGTGTTGGTTCTGTGCTTCCTCCCTTACACTTTCAAATAATACATATTAGATTTACTGTTATTTTCTATGTGAAATGAAAACAACCTTGAGAGTTACACAGGGTCATAACTAACATTTTGTTGAATCTTTTTGAATGTGCTAAGCTTTATTTTTCCAGTTTCCATGATGAGTGGAAAAGGCCAAAAAGAAGTAACAATAATTGTTCAGTGTTGTCTGTACTATTAATTAAAAATTAATAAATTAAATGTTAAAACAAAGATGATTCATTTACCTACTAGCACAGGGTTTGACAAGGAAAATCCACATTCTGGCTGTATTTTCTCAAAATATATCCAGTCCATAAAGTAACTATCTCCCTCCCACAAAGGAGTTTGAAATTGTGTTGATCATACATCTTGAATGTAAGTATAGTCAGGTGAGTTTACAGAGACAGACAGAGAAAAAAATAGAAATAAAGAAATATTTTTATAATAGGCCTTTATTGTATCTTTTGCAATATTTGATTGACTTTCTAATATCCTGTCTAGCAGTATCATTCTCCATAATGAGAAGCAGAGGAAAAATTATCAGTGAGGAAGGCAGCCTAACCAACACTTTCCAGTGGTGAAAGAAATGGTGTGACCTGAGACAGGGCTCAGGAGTGTTCAATATCAGACCTATCCTGGAGACACTGGTCAATCAATGAACCCAAGCTCTCTAAGAGAAGGGCAGTACTTTGTTGAGGTGATTGAATATTGACTCAAATTTCGGTCACAGCACCTGCTGGACAGCTGGATGTTTCCTGATCTCCAGAGTCTTACACTACTACCAATTAGTAGTAGTGGACTACTACCTAGCTTTTCTAAATCGCCCCATACTCCACCAGCAAGGCCTTTGAACCTCGAGACTCTGGCAGCATTTTTACTTCCAGGAGCACAGTGAGGGTGTTTTGTCTGATGGCTGCAGGGCTGCGATGCACCAAGCCTGGCTGAGCTCTGAAGGGCACAAGAGGAATCTGTGAGCCCTCAGATGAACCCAGAACTCAAGAGTTTGCTGCATTTCCTTTCCTCTAGGCGTCCTGATTGTTGCACACTTAGAAAACATAAATGTTAGATGAAGTTAAGTTGGACAGTGAACAACCTTCTTATTTACAGGGCAGTCCCACTGCTTGAATCCATCCATACAGAGTTCTCAAGCTCACATGTACTCTAATTCACACAACTTGAGTTTTTTAAAGACACTTCTGTGGACATAAGATTTGGGCCCAGTGTGACTTTCAGGGTGCCTGTACTGCATGGTACAGCCCACAGACTTTACTAATTTCCCCAGGTCTTCATCAATATTTAATACATGATATTTTGCACTAATAGGCTGCTTAAGGGGACTCGGATTCCAGCTCCTATCAAAATGAAGCAGAGCAAAGATGTTCCCATCTTCACAGCAACGCTGAAAGCTGAGGTTGGCTGTCCTGCAGTGTAACACAGCTGTGCTACAGTTCTGCAGGATATACCAGATGTATTTAGGGCAGTAGCTGGCCTGGGAACCAGGGCAGGTCAGGAGCAGATGCATCATCCCCTTCTGCTGCCCCTGCTCTGGGGACAGATAATCCGTGGGCAGTGGGGGGAGAGCAGCCTCTTGAAGCAGCGCAGCAGAAACCCCCAGGGTGCACTGAATCTGTGTGTCGGGTCCTTCGGGGAGGCTGTTACAGATTTTCTTCTGTAATGCACATTTTGAGATAAATACCAGTTGCAGTGAAGCGTTTTCTATTAAACAGTCTGTGAGGAAAGGGTCAAACCGCTGATGTGCCCGTTCCTGTTGTCACCCAGGGCTGGGTGCGCACACAGGGCGGTTCAGTTACAGTGAAACACTCGGATACACATTGGGGCAGAACCGCCTGGTGATGATTTGGGCTCGCAGCCTTTGACTGGTGATGAACTGACTGTGTGAGCTTTAATTAGCCAGCGACAAGGCAGAATTATAATCACCAGCGCAAAGTAAATACTTGCTCTCCTGCTTTGCCCATCCTGGAAATTTATTACGCACTTGGATGTGCCCACACCTCAGAGCCAGGAGGCAGATGCTGGGGGAGTGAGGAACAGGCTTTCGCAACCTGACCCCCGGAGAAGGAATAGCTGCAGCCAAGCCTTTTACGATGACATATTTTTCTGAAATATTTATGCCCAATCGCCTGTTGTTGTTTATCTCATGGCCTCCTCTCCTTGCTCACAGTAGGCTGCCTTATCAGACAGCCTTTGCTATTTAGAAAGCACAAAGAAAAAGGAGTCTGAAATTAGAGAAAAACCTTTTTGACACACATTGAAGCTTCGAAGTGAGCTGTGGAGAATTAATTGTCAGGCAGAAAAGGCTGGGAGTGGAGACCAGAGGGTGGCCCAGCATGTGAAGGGCAGAGTTCCCCCCATCTCAGCAGGTCTGACTGCTGTGGATTTTAGGTAGGAACTGTTTTTCAGGCCCAGCTATTAACCACTAAGTGATCTGGTCAGTTGTTTCACCCAAGCCATGCTGGATGCCTTCCCCTTCCCTGCTTGCAGAAAGGGCAGCCGCAGCCTCAGTAGCAACTACAGCAGCAACCTGCAGCAGGGACAAAGGGAAAAGCCTCAGAGCAGGCAGCAGAAAGTAGGTTAGCCTGAAAGATGTGGGTGGAAACAGTGCTCTGACAGACAACTTTCTCACAGAATTCTGTATATTCACTTTTTAGTGGCTCAGAAGCAGGGGACGTTTCTTTGCATCATTTCCAGCGAGGAGGGAGCTGAACTCCCTCCCTTCAAGCTCTCTCCCCTCTGACCTGTCTAATTGCTGTAGGAGAAGGGCAGCCCAAAGAGAGTCAATATGGATAAAAACCTTTTGGATCCTGGTATTGGTCAAACTGCTGGTAGACGGGTACAGCTTCCCTTGGGTCACAGACTTAGCTGAGAATAGCAGATTTGTCCTTTTCAACAATTTTGCAAGATGAGGTGCTTTTGCTGTGGGATTTTTGGGTTGCTTTGATCAGTTGTAGGGTTGTTTTACTGTGTCTAGATCCAGTCTGCCTGAACATAAGCATGGGTTCTCCAGTGATTTTAGTGAAATAGAAATTTGACCTTGAAATATGCTGAGTTCACAGGCTATATAAACTACAATATTTTGTATATCTGCTCTAAATCCAGACAGCCAGAGGGCTGAAGGTACACTGCCCCCCTGCAAATAGATCTGCTGAAAAGCATAAACCTTGATTTAAAGGAAAGCCACCATTGCTGATTGTGTGTTGTATCTTAGATGGGAAGTGGAAGAAATGCGATCAAACACACTTTATTGACTTTATTCCTTCCTTAACTAACAAGTGAACTTCTGAAAATGTGCACAGTAGCCATTTTATGAAATACGATAGCAAGCACTAAATTACAGTCCTCAAATCACCAATTCAGAGCCCACAGAAATATTTTTTTCCATTTCTTCATCTATAATTTCCGGGCTGGAGCTCTAACCATTAATAGCAGCTACATCATTGCACTGCCGTGACACTTCAGCAGCACCCTCATCCATTTCAGTCATTGATCCACTAATGTGCGCCGGATGGAAAAGGAAAGGGGCCAGCTCATTCATCCTCCTCCTCCTTCCTCCTCCGCTCACCAGGTGGCAACCACTCACCCATTGCTTTAAACCCCTATCAGATTTCAGATGCTCAGTGTTAATTGTCTCTGTACAAGGACTGACCCCAGGCAGCGAAACTAAAATTAAAGTAACGGGGCCACAGAAGTGGGTGAAATGCTACAGGAGTGGATGGATCTGCATCTGCTTTCCTCGGACCACAGACAGCAGACAGCACTGGAAATGACAGAGCGGGAGCCATAAAGCACACTCCTAGGCACTGGATTCTTCCTGGAAAATGAAGCCAAGCATGGAAAAGAGTAGGAGAAAGGCTAAAAAAATTAGGCATTAAGATCTAAGGTGCATCAGTGTACTGCTGGAGAAATGGTACTTTGAGTAGCACCAACTGCACAAGTAATTCTGTAATTCCAGTTGCATATGGAGCAAAAAAACTCTTTCCTATGGATATCCACGGGTAATCCATATTGCAGCTTTGTGTTTAGATGTTCTTCTGAGTTACAAAGATACTGAGCTGGAAGGTATATTGCTTATGGCCAAAGCTTGTTGGGTTTTCTAATCCAGAAACCTGATTTTTAAAAATTTTTCTTAAATTTATCCAACTAACCTATAGGCACATTCTTGCTTTCCCTTTCCACTCTTTGCTTGGTACATCTGTTCTTTTGTTCTGATTTTCCTTTATCTTTATATTGCTCATTTTGGGGATCAAAAGACAAAGGAAATAAAAATCCTATTAGTTTTCAAAGGTCCACAGAGCAGTAGATAATTGGTTTCCAATCAAGCTCAGATTTTCTTTGATCTCCAAAGCCCTTGCCAAGAACATTTTGCTAAGACACAAGCATAAGTGTATGGTAGCACTACCAGGAGATCTAATTTTGAAAGGCTGCAATTACCTGTGCAGTGACACTTGTAAAAGATGAGAGGGACTGATAACAATGCTGTGTTTTTATACCATCTTCCATTAATTACACTGGCATTAATGAGACAGGACTACACCCTTCTGAAGAAATACTTCCAGTAATACTTCTCCAATGCTATAGTGACAGAGGTGATGGGTCATGCAGCAGGGTCAGGAACACACACCAGCTGCTTCCAGCTCCCCATGGTTCAGCCACACAAGCATCCTTCCTTCTCAGAGACTGCTGCTCTTTCCAGTTCTGCTTCAAGAAGACAAATAGAAATGTGCTGCTCATTCCCCCCCTGGTTCATGTTTCCACCTTCATGCAGCTTTTGGCAGGGCTGGTTGAACTTCTGGGGCTGTTGTCCAATGATCAGTGTAACGTTGTTTATATAACACAATGCCCAGCAGCTGATACGAACTTTTTAAAACCAGCTCTGCCACCAGAAGAACCGTGACATGAAACTAAAGTCTTGTTCATATTTGTAAGCAGTTAATCTCTTCTGTCACTCTGAACCTTAATGCCCTTCACTTTAACTTCCCTCATTCGCTAAATGTCCTTCTGTCTCCACCCACACTTTAACCCAAAAAAACATATGGGTGGGGGTTTGGTCGCCTTCTCACAGGTGACAAGAGGAAATGGCCTTAAGTTGCACCAGAGGAGGTTTAGATTGGATATAAGGAAAAATGTCATTACCAAGAGTGTGGTCTGGCATTGAAACAGGTTGCCCAGGGTAGTGCTGGAATCACCATCCCCGAAGGGATTTAAAAGACATGGAGATGTGACACTTGGGGACATGGTTTCGTCATGGGCTTAGCAGTTAATGGTTGGACTCAATGATCTTAGAGGTACTTTGCAACCTAAATGATTCTATAATTCTGTATGAAAAAGCAAAATGTGTTCATGCTAGAAAAGCACAAGACAGTAAAATGACTGATCTTAGGTTTGTAGGAATCTCTTTTATTTTCTTTTTCATTTTTATCTTTTTCTCTTTTCCTCTTTTTCTCTTTTCCTTTTTCCTTTCCTTTTTCCTTTTCTTTTCTTTTTTCTTTTTCTTTTCCTATTTCTTTCTTACCCTCCATGCCAGGAGGAGTGCCCAGAAACAACAATTTATTTTTTTAATGTATCAAGGCAGAATTATTTTGCTCAATCTGGAGAGGCAGAGTGCACAAGATACACAGGTATATATTTGTGCATGCACACCAAAATCTATAACTGATTCTGCTTCTTTAAATAAACAGAATACATTCATTCAGCTTAAAATAGGACTCCTGTCAAGCTCCTGCCCTAGAGCAACTACCAATTGCACTGTCAAAATCACTCTCTGTGGTTCTGAATAGGTTTCTTAATGAAAGAGCAACATTAGCTCTTTAGAACATTTTGTCCCTGAAGGATGCAGCAGCAACAGCCATGGAATGATTTCTGGCTCAGACATGCTTATAAATGGTAGAAAACATAATGGTTTAAAACATAAGTATCAGCTCCCTGGAAATGCTTCATAACAGTGATTCAGGGAACCAAGAGACAAATGGATACTAAGAACGGTACCCACTGATGAGTGCTTTGTTTCCCACACGCACACTGACCCCCTTAAGAATAATTGTGGTTATGTTGTCACTGACACAATGCAATAACCAGAGAATGAAATTATTTGGGACCCAATCCAAAGAAAAATATGTTCTGGTAAAATGAAATTTTAATATTTGCTGGATTAAATAATGATGAGCATCCAAATGAAATTCTGTGTTTCTATTTCAGAAGTCTGGTCATACTGACTGTCACAGCAGTCATTTTTCATGCCGGTTAAACCCAGAGGCAGTAGCAGGGTAGACTATGACTTGAGTAGATATGTCCAGATTCAAACCAAAGAAAAAGAGCTTTTGTTATAAAATGCTTCGTTGGAGGCAGGACTCAGGTGTTCCTTGTTTCTTTAATAGGGATGGTGTGGCTGCACTCAGCTGAAGTCTCCAAATTGGAGCTGCAACACCATTTAAATGTTGAAGAATGGTATTTACCAACAGCCTTATGCATATGCCCAGTCTCGGCTCCAGACAGATTTCAGATCAAATGTCACTGTTCTCATACAGGAAAAGCCCGCAAGCAGCTTTTCCACAGCACGGACGGCATCAAGATCAAAATCAACAGCACAACAGATGACATTTTCCATCAGAATATAGAAGTTATCTGTCCCTGCTTTGTCAGAGTCTTCTCCCTGGCAGCAGGACACCGAACTTCTGGTGTGTTTGATCCTCTTACTTCCTATACTTGCAGTCTGTTCCAACAGTCACCATCAGCCCAGACATAATTATTACAGAAAGCAGCTTTGTTTAGGCAGAAAAAAATTCAGTACTAACAATAAAACTGTTAAAAGGCCTCTTCCTATGTCCTGCCCTGTTTCCTAATGGCTACTTCCCCTGCTCCTTAGTGGTCCATGCTGTCATTCCGGTGGTGATGCAGCAGGTCATTGGTTTCTGGAGTCTTTCCCAGGAAGATTATGGTGTTCACGTTGATAGTTTCACCTTACTCATTTTAATATGGTTGCTAACACATTTATACCTTTCCTCTTCCTTCATTGTTCTGCACCTCCACATTCCATCTGCATTTTCTATGTATAGCACCTTTTAAATCTGCTAGATACTATTTCTTTGTTGTCTTTGTTATCCCTAAACCCAGCTTTGTCCAGCTTTAGGTTGGGGTTTCTTGAACTCACCGTGGGTGTGAAGCCTGTGCCCCACCTCTTTTCCCCATGCCAATATTCCTCTGCTGTGATGCTCTCCAGGCCTCAGCCATCCTACCAGCCCCAGATGTGTCATTAGACTGTAGAACTACAGCAGCACCATTACAGTGATAAGCAAATTAAAAGGATTTAGCCATAACCACTTGGTCAGAAGAAGAATTGTTGTTGTGGATAATTCAAATTAAAACCAAGCTGCAGGCAGGTCAATAAAGTTCAGACCAAGCAGGGCTGTCACAGCTCAGCCCTGAGGCCTTGCAAACTCAGCACAAAATCTGTGGCCTGTTAGTAGCAATGCAATACAACACAACAGGGTTATGTGGCTGCATTATTGTGCTATTCTGAAGCTTCCCATGTTTCCCATCCAACTCAGACCCTGCGGATACATTGCCCAAGGTAGGGAGCTGCAGGTACACGAAACAGCCCAACATCAGGAGTTAACTTAATCAAAGCCAACTCATTCCATACTGCACTCAGGATTGGTGCCTCCTTGGCTGTGTTTATGAAATTCCATGGAGCCTCTGGAAGAAGTGCTACTGAATTAATACAAAGCTATAAATAGGTTAATCAGGTTGGAATCTTCAGCTGCTAAAATAGTAGAGTTACACAATTATACTGACCTTGGCTCATGCTGGTGCAAGTTTTTGTTATCAAATTTAAGTTTCAACCTGGAGATGATCTTTATCTGGCATCTGGGTCAGCTTGCTCTTGCAGTCCACAGTTTTCCAGTGAAGTAATAAACGGGGCCAATGCTGGAGCAATTTCTTATGGGCTTCTGGTAATTGTTCATTTAGCGGCTGAGCATAAAAAGCTTCTGTAGAAAACTGAGTCAAGACTAAGAAGTTGAGCCCCTTCCACCAAACAGTTTAATAGGTGAAGAGCTGAAAAGATAAATTGCACCTATATAGCTTGTACTTTACAAATGTAAATGAAGTCTATATGTGTAATTCCTCTGTGACAGCTTCCTCTATTAACAGACTAAGTCATCCATTTGTCACAGGAAGAAAAAAAACATATTTGCCACTCAAAACCACAAACCCAACAAAATTGCTCAGATTACTCAGCATCACCTCAGTGCAAGGTAAGTAAACTGCTTAAAAATAACTGAACAATGGGCAGAACAAGACACAATGATCGGGGCAAAAACTAGTATGTGCCTTGAAATGGCAACAACTGCTATATATGCTGGCTGGAATAATAGCATGGCATTATTTACAGTTCCCACACCTTTGCTTCTTTCTGAAATAAAATAAAATACACAAATAATGGTTTCCAGGATAGGTATATATGCCATAATCCAAAAGTATTCATCGTAATTTACTTCCGCCTTCCACCCAGAAGGTAGGAACTTTTCATATTGCACCTTTCCCCTCTTACACAAAACCAGCCAAAACGCTTCTTGTCTGCATCTCACTTGAGACATAAACTAGAGAGAGAGGTTTGGAAGCTGTGGGCCTGTCCCACCGGTTGATCAGATCATATTTAATAATATCAAGGCATCTATTTTTTCATTATTCTGTTTGGTTGATATTTAGAAACAAAAAGGCAGCACTATTTTAGAAATTTGGCAATTAGAATTATATTAGTAGATCCAACTGACATTTGGAATTAATTATAAAAGAGGGGAAAAAAGGGTTTGTGCTCACTCTTGATCTTTTAGAATGTAAAAATAAGGTCTGATAAGCATATTTGCCATCTTGGAAACATCAAGATTTATTTTGATTTTTTTGGCTTATAATAAACCAACTCTTTATTTAACGTTCCAAGCTGAGATCCAGATATTTTATTACATATTTAATATAATATATAATTATATAATTTATATTTAATATACTAATATTAAATTACTATATTTAATTATATCAATTTATATAGCATGAAAGTTTAATATATATAGCATGAAAGTCACTGCACAATTTTGAGGCATGATTTAGCCAGTATTACTATTACTTCTCTTAAGTTTCAGCAAAAAATCAGGGAACAGCAGAATTCTAGCTGTTAAGGTGTTATTTACCAACAGAGAAGCAGCCTTCTGGTGTATCCTCTGAGAGGGCAATACTTCGGTTATCACTGGCTTAAATATGTATATTATACGACCCTGACAAGTTTTTGCCAATGAAAGCAAGGCTAAGATATTCAAGTGACTACATTTTGATCCCAAACCTTTCAGGCTTTGGTTCTTTAGTAATTAGTGTTTGATTCTTGGAACAAAGAAACAGCGTCAAAATAGTAAATTTTTGAGCAATCAGAAATATGAAAGATATGAAATATATGCTTCACATATTTCACACATATGACATATATAAATATATATGAAATAAGCTTCTCCTCTCATGGTTAATGCTTTACTTCTAATAATGCTGTAAAATCCCCTCTGAGGGTTACAAACTGTTGTATTTCCCTTGGTCCAAGCCAACAGTTGTCCCACATATACCTGAGCCGAGCCATGTCCTCTGTCCCTGTGGTGAGCTGGTATCAGATATGGCTGTTGGCAAGCTTGAAACTGTTGCTGGGTCAGCAGTTGTGCTGACATGCTCCTTAAATCAGCAAAAGACATCTGCTTAGGTGTCTTTCTTTTAAACATGACCAAGCTACGCAATTTTCTTCAGTAATCCACTTTTTTTTTTCGTTGCCGTTTTTCCTTCAAAAAAACCCATTAGCGGACATACTGAGTTTGGGACGCAGAGAGTAGGGACTGTGCATTTCAACTGACAGAAAAATTTCCTTAGATTTCAGTGTGATCAGGTTTTCCTTCTGACCAGCCGATGGGATTTCCCCTACAGATCCTGCAGCTCGACCTGGGTGGGCAGCAGCAGCTCTGATTTTATCTCTATTGTCCGTATATGCTGAGCTGCACAAACTGCTGATGGCTGAATCCTCAAGGTGAAGGACAAGGCAAAAAACATTTTCAGGGATTTGAAAGGATGGAATTAACAAGGCAGGAGAATGTGAGTATAAAAGGCAGGATAAACAATACAAGGATTTTTTTTCCCCTTCCAGGAAGCTGAAAGGACAATTGTCTGTAAACGTGCAATGTTGATGGACAGCCTGCTAACAGCGAAAATGGGAGTCTCTGAAAGCCTTAGGAAATAAAAATTCATGACCCAAATTAAGAAATATGAACTTGACAGGTGCTTCCTGTGGATGCACAGAAGAGGGAAGCAGAAGTGGGCTCCTCAAGTAAAGGATAATGACGATTCAGAGAACAGGTAATTTGTTTCTCCTCTCCAAGGAGCTCAGCACGGGGAAGGGGGCGGCAGGATCCTGGCCCTGATAATCAAGCCATGCTGCCCGCTGGGTGTAATGGGTGCTGCTTCTGCTGAGAGGTTGTTATGTAAGGGAGTCGCATTTTGGAAAGCTGAAAATTGCTTTTCTCAGATTGCAGCAACTTCCCTCATTTACAGGAGATGCTCCACAGGAGAATTGGATCAGTCCATCTCCCTGCTTCCCAGCAGAACAAATTCAAGTAATTCTGGAACCATTCACTAGCTGGGAGTCTGAGGATGTAAATGTGTGTTTACTTCATCTCCTCAACGACACAGGCTGGTTCCCTCTGGAAATATCCAGTGTTTTGTCCAGTGTGGTTCTAAAAGCACAAGGCTACAGGCTCCTTCCTCTTCTGGTTCAGCAGCATTCATAGTCAGGGAGTTCTCACTGATAATGAGTATCAGTTTTCCTCAGTGACATTACTTCATTCTTAATTGCATTCCAATAAATTAAGGCTTCATAATTCTTTCAGTCTTGGTGCTTAATTCTCCCAGATCTTTTTATTGGGAAGTAATGTTCCTCTAACCCTAAGCCATAATTTAACTATGCTAAATTTAGTTACCTCTGTTGCACTCCTCTCTAAAATCAGTTTAATATCTTTTGCTGGTTTCTGCAGAACTTCCTATCTCTTGTTATTATATATTACTCAGCACAAACCCTTATGTTCTTGTCTGCTTCATCCCTCCAGACTGGAAACAGGATACTATACACCTTGAAATATGTAACACAAATGTCTCGTTTCTGCCAACCTCAGTGCAAATTGCTAAAGCAGGTTTACACTCACCATCTAGGGCTCCGTGTGGATACCCTCCCTTGTTTCAGAAGTTATTTCCGATAATTGTTCACCTTTTTGAAAATTAAGGTGATTAGGAGAATATGTTCCTAGTACAGAAACGGGGTTCTTCTCTCCCTTATTTTTCAGTATGTAAAATGTTTTACCACCATGTTTTACAAACCCCTACTGAGTTATGATGCTGTGGAGCAGAAAGGCAGAGCCAGCAAGATGTGTCTGCTTTGTCACAGTTACAAGATACTTACAAAGTTGTCAGTTCCACAGCACTGTTCTAGCAGATTCTGTACCACCAGCAGCATTTATTCTACACCACCAGCAGGAGTTTAAAGAAACATAGTTCAGAATGTATGTCCCATCCTAGCAGGGGCAATTTAAGTGGCCCGGTGAGGTACCACGTTCCAAGATGCATCTTTTTATCCTCACAGATGTGACTCCAAAGACAGTGCCAGCAACCAGTCCTAACGTGTAAAATTTCATGTTTCACACTCTCTTTTTTTGCATTCCCAAGAAGCTTATGACACCTGAAAACTTTAATCCACCATATGCTTCACTTGATTCCTAAATTGCTCTTCAATTCTTTTTCTCGCTGTTCAAAGGGAACGCCGGCTGATAAAGGATGCACCAGGAACACACGGGTTTAGGCTGAAAGGGCTCATACAAGTTGTGACAGATTCACTTCACTGAGCATTAATCCACTTTAATCCAATTGGATCACATACCAAACTAGCAAAATCCTGGAGGCTTTCACAGCATCAGTTCTGTTAATATTTAAAGGTTAACAAAGTCAGTAGATCCTGTGCTATTTGTATCTATATTGAGAACTTTGGCTGAGAATCTGTAAAATAAGTTAATGAATATGAAGCAGAGACCACACACTGATAACACTCTCTTTGGTTTGTTTTTTGGTTTTTTTCCTCCAACAGGATGTAGAGCCCCAAAATGTTCTATCAGAATGCAAGTGCTATAAGCTTATCATGCTTCAATAACTCAGTCATTTCAAGGATATCAAAGTGAGAGAAAAACACAAGAAGATGCCAAATGTTCAAATCTGATAAAACTTCCTCACTGATTGGGAAAGCAAAGTGTTCCTAAATCTCTAAATGCCTCATGCAGGCACAGCAAATAAATGATCTGGGGTAGGAGATGACAATCTCCAGGACCCAAGAAGATGGGGGAAAGATGCAGAGAGCTATAAAAAAAGCTGTCAAGTGCATCATCTTGCTGTAGCACTGTTCTTGTAAAGATGCAAGAGCACTTGCAGCTGTTAAATACTGAGGAGAAACAGCTTAACATCCAAGTGTAGTCCTCAGAGGGGATCCTACAGAGAGACAAGATTTTTCAGAGGCTGATGAAAACTTGAAGGACACCAAAACTAAAAAAAAACACACCACAATAAATGCAATTTAAAAATACAATAAAACATGTATAACCCTCTATGTATAAAAGCCTTCCTTGAAAGCCCTGAAGAAGAAATTATGTTTATTCACATACCTGACAGACATTTGTCCCCAATAATAAACTAATGTGACTGATGCACTCTGCACTCAAATGCAATAGAAAACCAAGGTCTTGACCAGCTGCTGCCTTTCTGGAAAGATATCAGGGCTCTCAGGAAAGAGCAGATGTTAATCTGTGCTCAGGATGGCTCCATCCTGGCCATTTCCCTCAGCTTCCAATTTTCATGGGCAAGAGCACGCTGATTCACTCCGAGCCCTGCACAGGACAGTACAGGCTTATCCCAGAAGACACTGCAGTGACAGACTCAAAATAAATGAGGACTTCAGGATCAAAGGCATGATGTAAAATGCTAAAACATTTTCTGTCTCAAGGTCATCCATACAAGAAGTATTATGGATTCTGTAACAATAGAAGCAGTCGCTTCGTTGAAATTAATTTATTTTGAGAATATCCCTTTTAATCCTCCATGCATTTTTTAGCACAAAAAGTTGAATTTTACCACAACCTCCTTCATAAAACTTAATATTGTATGTCTGGTAATGTGGCTGTTTCAACAATTCCTCACTGGAAATCCCACACCTGTGAAACCTTGGCAACACTGTTAGTAAGTGACCTACACAAAGTTTAATAGAAAATTTTTACTGAATATCCTCTGTTTAATGTAAACAAGGCAGGAGGCAAAACAAGGAGTATATATTTTATATAGTTACATTATTTTACAGGGCACAGTAAGCATGAAGGACATGGTTTGAAAACCCTGTATGATTTGCAATATCAGGTATGGATTTGCCAGGTAGCCCCAGGTCTACTACAAGACCGTTCGATTTTACCAAGCACTTCAGGTTAGTATTTCTTTTAGCAAGACAAAGAGCACTAATAGAATGTCATCTGTGAGATTATGCAGCAGGTTATGGTAGAAATTACCATGCATTACAAAGCCATTCCATGATTACTTGTGCCCTGTAAAATCAAGTGTGGCAATCTTTACACTAATCATAGTGTAAGCAAGCTCGGGATTCTGGTCCTTTTATATATATATGTATATATATATATATATATACACACACATAGGTGATATACAGCCAGACTCAAGCTGTGTATCAAGTCACAGCTTTTATATTGCACAGACAATATATAGTAAGAACATTACACAGACAGGATCTGAATACCAGGAATATTACAGTCATATGAGAAACTAAGGACAAACTTGTTCTACCAAAGCTAGCACATGGCTTATTACAAAATTTTCTAAATCAGAATCTAAATCAAATACATACTATAAATGAAAAAAAAAAAGTAAAAAAATGCTTCTATTTACACACATGTGCATCAGGATTAAAATGTGGTTTGGGTCTGCTTTTTGAAATAAAAAATTATTCTAGTATTACCTCTCAAGTATTCCAATCTAATACTGGTGGTCCTATTTTCTAAGGGGTAAGCACTCACATTTCCCACTGACATCTGAAGGATCTGCATATGCCATGAACTCTTCTGGCCTTATATTTTCTCAGGTGTCCCTCTCTGGGTAATAAATAACCACATACAGACACACACACACACAAACAAAATGGGCACCTCAATGACATGCATAGATTGGAAGGGTGAAAACATGGACCTCAACTAACTTCTAACCTTTTTTTTAAAAAAAAAAGTGCATGAAAAATATCACCACAAAAATAATTCAATGAGTTCCATCTCTTAAGGAAGATTAAATCACTTTTAAAAAAATAAAGGTCATTGTCATCAGGTATGGTAATTAAGGGTTTGGAGGCAGCACTCACAAGAACAGCTTGGGCTAAAGCAACTTTAAGGATTGCTTCACTTCTATCAGGATGGATCCATGCCTTATAAATTTATCAACTAAATAACATTTGGTTTGCAAGAACATCACCAATGTCACCAGAGACTGTACAATTATAGCCTGAATTTCAGACTGATTATAGTTGTATCTACTTATTTTTCTCATGGACAAGCTTTAGGAACTGTGTTTGCAGCTTGGCAAACTGTATTGCATTAAAATGCCACAGAGGCATTACAGTGTAATGAGCTCAGGTATCAGTGAAAACAGCAATGACAACAAAACAGGTGATGTTAATGCTTTCATTTGAGATCAGCCATCTCTTTATAAATTCCTATATTACTTGGAATGCTCTTGGAAGTTTTAACATTTCTCTCATTTTCATTTATAGTAGTATTATTGCTTCCAGTTTCCACTGAAATTGGGACATTAGAAGTACTCTGGAGCATACACTTTAAAAAAAAATAAATTATGAAAATAGAAAATCTGAGGAAAAAGTAACTAAGCTCAAGCAAAAATCAAAAAAGACCCAAATTCAGTAAAGCATCACTATTTGTGCTCAAAAGTTTAACTTTGTTCCTGTAAAAAATTGCAAGTTAAGGACAAAATTCCTGAAATTAAGCTTACATTTGACTGTTTTGCTGAATTGGGACCTTATTTATAACAAATGTATGCATTAAACATCTCTCTGCAAAGACACCACCGTGTTCTAAACTATGTGTCAGGTATTAATGAAGATTCTAATGCAGACCAACTGCAATGCAGATCACTAAAAACGATTTGCTGCTTTCAAGGTGTGTTTCTAAAGAACAAAAATGAAAAAGTATCATTTTTTAAAACTTTCTCCTACTGTGCTACTTGGACATGAAAACAATTTTGGGCTAAATTAATCAGAAAAAAACCCTCACCCAAACAGGTGAGGAAGTAAAACATGCTTTTGTTTGCCAGAGAAATGCCACACTTTTTAAAAGTGTCCCAGTACAGGAAGCCATTGCACACAGGATTTATCTGAGAAAATGTTTTTCCCGTTCCAAAGCTACTTTCTCCAGCTGAATCTGTACTGGAAGTTTTTACAGCAGGTCCCTCTTCACTGGTGACAAGAATAGATTTAGCCCATTAACTGTGACACTGCTCTAATTAACCTGCTAACTTAAAAGGCCTCTCAACATCCAGGTTCCGTAAATATTAAAACCCAAGACCTCAAAGGCATGGATTCAGAGGAAAATCTGATTCTCTGGTACAGTCATGTAAATCCAGAAAAACTCTAGTGACTGAGTAAATCAGTCCATCATGACATGTGAGCAATGAGATCTGAAATGGGCCTTAACCGTGCAAACAGGGCAGGAGGAAAGACAAACGAAGAAACACAATGTAAACAGGAGTGAAGCTCTACGGTACGTTCACAGGAGGGGTCCTGCACACTCGTGTGAGAGCAGGACAGGTCTCTCACCCCAGACATCCACTGTGACTGAAGGTTCAAGCGCAGCCCCCACACCTGCCAGTGCTCTGCAAGGACTCTGCCAAGTGCAGGCTGCCACCAACAGAAACAAAGCACACTGAGGTGGCCTCCACTGCAGTGCCAACACCTGCCCTGGCTGATGGCATTCATACTGAAAAAGGTTAACTAAAAGGCATTCCTGCATCCCAGCATTACAAAAAGCAGGTGCAAATTTTGGTCCTATATAATGCTTTAACTAAGGGGACTTTACTGTGATGGTTAGGTAATCAATAGAAACCTCTCAAAAAATAATAGAATGCTACCAATTTTCAAGGCACAGAAGATTCTCAAACCAATTCAGGCTATATACCAATTTAAAAAAAATTAAAACCAGTGTTTCAGCAACAACTATGGATGACCTAGAATTAACCTCTCTGTGAAGGTGACATGGGTCAAACATCTACAATTCTCATGAAAAAACCTAAAGCAAATCTAGTTATGTAGATGACCTGAGATCAATAGCTTGGAATGAGAGAGACAAGCATGCTACAAACATGTACACTTCAGATATATTTGTTAGGGATGTGATGCCGAATCAGGATTAATTTCATCAGTATTGATTTTATACTGACATTATCTCTTGAAGTAATCCACTGAGGAATCAAGCTCAGAGTTGTCTTTAGGATCCACCAAAACAAAAATGACCCCTCATTAACATATCCTACTGTATATGGATTGGTGGATTTCTTGAACCTCATCATTTTTAATAACATACATTGCAACTATGATTTCCTTTCATATCTCCAACTGAAAAGAAAAAGAATTAAGACATAAAAATTAATTTGCTTTTTAAAAGTAATATGGTCACAAAGTACATGTGAGCCCCAGAACATAAGACCAAACTCTCTAAACATTGTCATTAGAATAACCAAGGTCTGATGTCTGTGGTTCTTCATGCAGCTGTTGCAGCTCTTCACACAGTGGCTAGAAATGCTATGTATTGGTTTCTCCCAAAATGCCTTCACTCATATTCTAGGTCCATTTGAATCCCCCTCTCTTGCAATCTGAACATCTGGTGAAAGGAACTTGTTTTCCAGTTCTGCCAAACGTCCCCTTACATTTTTCCAGGAGGCACCACCTTTTCTCTTTGGGTGTTGTCAATGGGCGTGTGGCTGAGGGGAGCCCGGCGGCTTCCCAGCCTGAGCCCCCAGGGCTGCTCACGGCGTGGCCGAGGTGTGGTACTTCACAAAGGCGATCGCTGCCAGCTCTTTGCAGAACTCTTCCAGCACAATCACGCCCTCTAGTAACGTCATGTGGTCGATGCTGGGACAGAGAGGAAATTGCAGGGAGTCAGGACTGGCACACACAAAACCAGCCATGGGTCTTGGACAATATGCAGCGTTATTTACTCACATGGGCCCTTCGGGCTCCAAGCCCAGCAGGCGTTTTCTGACCAGCAGAAGTTTGGGAGTGAAATCTGGGATGCGCTGAATTCTTACCATGAGGTCCCCAACGACCTGTAAAGCCCAATGCCATGGATACACAAAGTTACCACCTCTGCAGAGTGCCTGGCAGCAAGGTTAATGACAGCTTCAGTGCCCAGGCCACAGACCCGCTTCAGCCTCCTCACAGAGCCACAGAACAACATGTGGAGTAGCTGCTCTGCCCCAAAAGACGGGCAGGAAGTAGAGATACAAACGCCCTACTTGCTGTTGTCACAAATGGCATTACTTGTTTTAATTATGTGGATAATTAATTTGTTTTAGTAAATGTTGATGCAGGCAATTGACCAGTAAATTTATGGGTTTAGGGAAAGCACAAGGGGAGAGAGTGAAGATTTGTATTTTGGAAGAGGGAGGGCTGCTGGGAAGAAGGGAGCCAAGCCCTCTGTCAGTACTGGACAAACAGCATTAACAAGCTCCTGACCAGCTTAATAACAGCTGGTGCGTGGGGTAAGCAAGGGATTCTGACTAGGAAGATTGCAATGTGACAGGCACCCAGCCAGGACTTCTAGGATGCAGGTCTGGCAGGAAGAGATGGAATCAGAGAGGGAGAGAAGGGGACTTTTGATAAATCTGGGACTACATCATCAAGAACAGCCTTAATCAGAAAAAAAAAAAGAGCCTGAGCAGAGACATTCAGCCAGGCACAGGGAATTAAGGAGTGTTCTTGTGTGTGTATCAAAACCATCTCTTTCCCATCCAGGTGCAAACCTGTACTTGGCCTGTTCCCATGGCACTACCTGACTTTGCCTGCAAGTGACAGCAGTGTGACCTAGTCCAGTTTAAAGCTACATCATTGCCAGAGGGGATACCTTGCATCTACACAATGAAACTAAGCCACAAAAACTTCTGAAGACATGAAATACATTTTCAGTATTTTTGTCAGAAAATCCAAAATCTTGACTCAAATCAAGATTTTAAGTATCTGCTTTCAGAGAGAAACCATTTGCCCACTTCAACTACCCAGCAACTACTACCACTAACTACAAAGTTATTAAATATATTTCTGCTGTATAGCCATATGTAAGTATTACCTGTGTGTTTACTCACCCTGACAATCACAGAGAAGAGAGACTTGCAGCCAGAGGCAAGGTTTACATAAGGATCCAAAAGGTATTCATGTATATGAGGATGGGGAAACAGGGACAGTTTGGACAACACTGACGTAACTTGTAAATTTACATCATAGGGCTGCAAAAAAGGGAAAACACAGTGCTTAGTTATTTTCACGCTGGCTTTTCTTCATCCAGTTTGTGTTTGTTTAACTACCAGAACCTTATATACAGGGTTATGAGAACAAAGAAAGATAAAAAGTTAGACTAGAAGACAGGCCTAATCTCTGCTCTTCACAACAGCAGTGATGTGAACATGACAGCTGAGTATTAGATATTATTATCTGTATAACTGCCACAACCACTTGAAGCTTCTGCACTCTTGTTTATATTAGGCTAAGTCCTCTTCTGGTAAAACATTTCTTCAGCTAAACAAATAGCATGGAATCAGCTTAGATTAAACATCTGCTTGTTTCTGCTGGGAAACTGTGAAGCGTGTGAGCTCAGGAAACGGGCAGAGACAAATTCATGTTTATGGCTAACATGTTATTTCTCTTCTACTTCATTCTTTTTCTGGGTAAGAAGCACTGCAGAAGGCCTGGTCATCTTGTGGCAGCATGCTATGGGAGATGATACAGTCCTGGGCTGGGAAACCAGCATGAAATTCTGAGCTGCTTCTCTACCTCCTTTCTGCAAATCAACCAAATGGGAGATGCAACACTGTCAGACACTGGAAGATGCTCATCAGTCATAAGGAAAAAAACAGTACCTAATTTTCTAGAAAAAAAATTAGGGCCTAGTATAAAGGATTTTACCATTCTAATGAGAAACTCATTTCCATAAAAGCAAGTATTTTCACCACAGCTTCTGTATGTTCCAAATACTTTTTTTCCGTCTTTGATTTTCTCATCAAAATGAAAACAAGCTGACACTTTAACTCAGCCCAAAATTTGCAAACTAGTGGGATTCCCTTCTATCTGTTCAACAGTAGAGCAGACTACATTCAAAAGAGATGGACAAACACTCCTTTGGTAAACCTCTGTCAATCAACCTTGTCGATTTAAGTGGATTACAGGGCCCCCTCATTCCATCTCTGTATCTGTATATTGGTAGTAACATCCTCACTGGCATAATCACATCTAGAAGAGGATGATTTAATGATCTCAAATTATCATCTTTGTGCTCTCAAGTTAGTATCCCACTGAACAATCCAGGAGCAGATTCTTGCCTCTTTCAGATTTGGAAGAATTCACCCTCAGACTAAGACAGATAGACTTAGCTATGTCTACATGTCTAAGCTTGCATTAGCCTACTCAGCAGAGATCTGACACTTGATACACTTGACAACACATAAACATTTCCTGCCATCTTAGATGCTCCAGAGTATCTGCTGGTCTCTTGACGGTTCCACAGAGGGTGAATCCTGCAAGATCCGTGTTGTATCCACAAGCTTGTGGGAATATCTTGGGCAACAGATACCTCAGTTCAGGCACCTGAGAGGAGCTTTCAGTCCAAACAGTTGCAGAAGCTGAGATGGTGATCCACTTTGCACTAAAAGAGACCTGCTTTCCAGCGTAAGAGCTCCAGAGACTGCCTGGAGGGCTGTTTTCACTAAATTTCCACTGACTAGACATGGACACCTAACTAATATTTAGGTACCTTATTCTTGAATTTGTTACCACACGCTGTTGCACTGCAAAGTTGCCTTACAGGTCTTCTGAAGTGAAAGCCACTTTCGTTCAGTCAGTGACAGTTATTTTTGTACGTGATACTCCAGCAATAAATTCATCCCAATCTCTAACAAATGAAGCTTGAAGATCCTGGACCAGAGATGTTATAGGTAGAAGAGATGACTACATTTTGAATTGGCAGAGCTAATCTGCAGAGGGAGACACAAATTCCTTCCATAAATCCATTCACTGCCTACCTAGGTGACCTGTAGAAGGTCTTTAGAGCTATTTGAATTAGCCAATACATTAGGAAGCTTTGAAGCAATGAGCATTATCTGGTGTTCACAAGAAGAGAAGGAAACAAAGTAGTAACACATGCTGCATTGTTCAGACAGATTGCTGTTGTGATTGGAACTAATTGAGAGCATTAAGGAAAGCTGCTTCTTCACACAGAGCTTTTATTTCTGTCCATATGTCAGCAGACTAAGCAAGACAGCCCCATTTCAGATAACATCCTAAAAAAATTCCCTGAAAAGATTAAATGCAGGAAAATTTGAAGTTCAGGAAGGTTAAAAAAAATTTTTAGCAAACAATC
Organism: Oxyruncus cristatus; assembly: GCA_013399855.1. NCBI lineage: Eukaryota > Metazoa > Chordata > Aves > Passeriformes > Cotingidae > Oxyruncus > Oxyruncus cristatus. The sequence continues at coordinate 1,015,812 of VXAY01002479.1, forward strand.
AGTTCCACAGAAATTTATAGTATTATAAATATATAATAATATGTTATAGCAGGAGGACAAAGGTAGTGTCTAGCAGATGAGGTACTTGAAACATTTACTTCACTTGTGTGCCTCAGCTATCTTCTGCCAGAAACCATGCTAGTGGTACCTACCACCTCCGCAAAGTTTTCTGGTATCATAGAATCACATCAGAGTGTTCCCCTGAACACTCACAGAGCTGACCTAAAGGCTGCTACCGGCTTCCTGACGTGTTCCCCGTGCATTTCTAGGTTCAGATGGTTCTCGTCTGCTTATCACCAGGAAACCTGGCACTACCACAGCTCATTGTTTATTCTGCAGATAGCTTCACATGCAAAACAGGAAAGAACTGTACAAGCTTCTGAAACTGGTACGACCACATCTGTAGCCACTCCAGCTGGTATTACAGGGAGGGTAATCAAGATTCTCAGGACTCACTTTCACTGGAAAGAAAAATTATTTTCCTGATCTAAAGCAATAACATTGACTTGAAGAACATAAGCCCAGAGTTTAGAGAAGGCAAAGAAACACTAAGTTTCCACAAAGGGCAACCTCCTTCTCACCTCCCTAAACCCTTTACTTTCTCTACAGAAAGTCCAAGTTGTGCAAATCGGCTGAACACAGAAACAAACAGGCATCAGAAAAAGTCACTTTCTTTTAATTCTTTTCTACTAATCTGGATCTGACATGTCACACCACCTTTGCAGAACAAGGAGCCTGTCATGTTTGCCTCAGTTGTTTGCCTTTAGCAGATTATTTTTCTTATTTGAAGATAATCAAACAGGAAAAAAAAAACTTCTTCACATTACACATAGGAAAGAATACTGTATAGAAACTTTTACTGGTAAGTTTTTTAAAAACTGAAAAAACGGGGAAAGCATTAGCAGTGATGCAGTAAGTTCTTTTCACCTTACACAGTGACATAAACTGCTTCCTGAACAAGACTTCAGATTGAAGTTCACTGAAATGTGGCACAAAGAAGATGTACCATATTTTATTTACTGGAATATGTACATGCTTTTTAGGTGTAAACACTGTAAAATGAAAACAGAACCATTTTACAACAAATGCTGTAAAATGAAAACAGAACAGAAAAATGCTAGGACAAAAGGATTCCTAAGATACTGTCTTACCTTCATCTTTTATCTTAAGGATAGGCTTTCCTTACTCAATTTAAATGATATTTCTGGTCAACAGAACATTCGGTACACAAAAAGGTGGGTTAACAAAGATAAGAGAGTTTTTGCTCTTACTTTTGTTGAACTGATAATACTGATCACTGTAACATCCTGCAATCTACAGGGACCTGCACCAAGGACATGGGACATTACACAGTAATACAAAACTATAATAGAAAACTGACCGATGGGAATCCACGGAACCTTATCAGCCCTTTAGCAGTGATGAAAGTATGAGAAATGGAATTCCTAACCTGTATTTTCTTACCTGATCAAGAATCCTGCCCATTCTTTCAAACAGGACTTTCAAAAAGTGTCCTTCAAAAAATGACGCTTCTAAATTGCACTTTTCCAAAGATCTGGGAGATCCAGGCCACTCCCACCGTAAGCAAATGACACAATAATCCCGGAACTAGAAAAAAGTAGTTTGGAAAACAGACTTAAATCTCCATGGAAACAATTTAATTTCTTTTGAATAGAACATACACCTTAAAATTATAATCTGTAGCTAAATGAAAACTCCGAGCTCAAAGAACAGTCATTGTAAACACAATCAGCAGGCACCTCATTTTCTTCTTGACATTCCTGCTATTAGGGTAGCTTGAGAAACAACCAGTGGAGAACAGAGCTCCCAAAAAGCAGCTGGGGCCGAAGCACAAAGCAAAGCCAACAATACACATCCTGATCGGGGTTCTTCTAAAGAAGGAATTGCATTCTTACACATTCTTCTTGCCAGTGCATTACCACATTTCCACTATATTATGTGTAGCTTGTCTTGCTACCCAAACTGTGTTGCTCCCTAATTCCCAGGACAGGAAAGGCCTGCATATATGCAAATATACATATATATATTTTCACACAAATGAAAAGAACTTCAGGGTTTCCTCTTGGCTCTTTTTGTCTTCTCTCATTCCTAATAGTCTTTCTCAGCCTCTGTCCCTCATTTGCCCTGGGCTGCCTGATGTCTAACTTTCAAGGAATTATACCTTGAAAGGAGCACAAGTTATAGCAGAAAAAATAAGGAACATGGGAATAAACAGAAACAAAAGAGACAGAAAACAGACTCAGAAATTCTGCACTGCATGTAGCTTACCTACCTGTGCAGCCTTCCAGGAACAGAAATATGGAAGCAGAACAGTTATTTGGATGTAATAACAGCAACAGGCAGGGCTATTCTTAGGGGGGAAATATTTTAACTGTAGCCATATCATGATCAGGAAGTGACAGAAACCAATTCTGCTCCCTAATAACTCCCAGAATACTCTTTTTCCCAAGGCATGACAGACGAAGATGATAAGTGGTTTCTGGCATCCAAGAATTGAAGATAGGGGAATTTTACATCAACCCTTGTTTCCTTACTCTCTATTTTCTATTCCCTTTCTTTTCAGGAGAGACTACTTCAGGAGATAAAGCAATATAATAAATACAGAAATCCAAGCTTCCCATCTTAAACTGCTGATAACATAATTCCAAGGTTACAGAATTTTTGAATTACCTACCAAATATAGCTCTCAGTTACTCTGCTCCTTTGCACAAATTTTTCTATTTTAGAAGATTCACAGGACTTCAATATGAAAGCTGCAAACAGGGATTGTCCTCTGACCAAGGAAACTTTATATTATATTTGTAAAAACAAAACTTGCATTTATTTCAAAGCAGGAAATCATAATGCTTTCCCTAGCTACCCAACCTCCCAACTTCCAACCTGAATGCCTCAGGCTGCGCATTCCCCGTGATGAGCTTTTATTTTCAAAGTCCCAGATTGCATAACTCCTATGCAGCATTTTAATTTCTCTTTAGTTCTTTCAAACAGCTTGGCAGGCAATTCTCCAAGAGAATGCAGATAAATGCAAAAGCAAATTAAGAATCTATCCACGGTTCAGATTTTCTCTCACTGTATTTGTTATATGAATATTAATGCATTTAATGTCATCCATTATTCCCCCTAGAGCTATACAAGGTGAATTCATCATCAAAAGATCTCCAAAGGTAAATTTTCATTAGAAAATGAAAATTGAATTTTCCCATCTTTCATTACCAAAAGATGCATTTATTAGGACTATTTACAGAACCATTTGTATATTCTCATAAGCATTTCAAATTCTTAAGGACTGACTTACTTGTCTGTGGGCATCTCTGAGGTAAGTATCATAACCTGTACCCTCCACATGGTATGACGACTTTGCTTCATCAGGTACAAGACAGAGAAAACTAAAGAGAAAAAAAGTAAATTAATGAGTATCTATATTCCACAGAGCACTGATCAATACTTTTTCATCATTTATACCAGTGTACACAACACTAAATTGTCTGGCCAGTTAATCCATGGACTCTACCATAACTCTGTGTTAGGAACAGAGACTACAAAATCTATTTAAGTATGTCTATTCCAACTACTGTTTGTAATAACAAGGCATATACTTCAGAACTGTTGTATCTAACAGTGGAGGTAAAATTCTCAGTGGAAGCATTTTCTCAGAATCAGCAGACAGAACAGAGATGAAAAGGAATATTCATAACCAGGTCAAGTATTTGCTAAAAGCCAGACTCCATCTTACTAGAAGTAAAAAAAATATACTTCGGAATAAACGGGTCAAAAGAGAATAAGAATTACAGGTAAAATTCTTCTAAACCTACTTCATAGGTAGTTTTATTTACCATAGTTGGCTGTGGTAAAAAATGAACATCTAAGACATCCAGGAGTATTTGCACATAAATGCCCCAGTTACAAATAGAACTGAATTGCCTTTACCAGATATGTAAATACTGTATGTCCTTATTACTTCACCAATATCTGACTTAAAATGCATCATGTAATTATGAATCATATTAGTAACTGTCTTGAAACAAAATAAAAAATAAGAACCACTGAAATTTCTGGACAACAAAAAAACCCTCAGTCTTTGGATCCTGATTCCAAATTTCAGCTTTCTCCAGACCCCAAGAACTGCTGGATGCTCCAGTAAGATTTTTATGCAGAAATATGTAGTCGTTGACTTTTTATGTGGAGTTCATCTTATCCGAAAAAAATGTAAATTTGCAAAACACTGCATATCCTGAAAAAAATTGTATTCACTGATGGGGACTACCCAAGATGAACTTAGGAGAATATTCTTTGTGTCTTTGCTGCAAACCATGTCTACCATAAACTATATATAGCAGTACTGGGGGAGAGAGGGCAAGAAGTGACAATGCCTTTCTGCCCTGACTGTCCCCGAGCTGTTTGTTTCCTTTGGCCAACACCTCTGATTATTTCTGGGTAAACAGACAGGTCAGCTCTGATACACCAGCGCTGCCTTGCTACCATGTATTAACAGAGCGAACAGCCTTTGTCCTAATATTAGTTCCTAAGAGAATTACCATCCTTAAGTTGCTTAGGGCAGAGCTTGCCCTCTTTGTGATATCCAGTTTGCAGCACGACTGACAGGCCCTGAGGTGTGTTACAGGTGACAGAGGTGCCCCCTCATTTTCAGGGAACAGAAGGTTATCTCCAGCATAGCAATTATTTACTTTTATGTATGTGTTTAAGGAACTTTAGGAAGTTTTGAGTTTTGGGTTTTTTTCCCTAAAACGTTTATGGCAAGACTCCCCAGACTTGTCCAGGAAGGTCAAGTCCTGGAACAGCAATTATTTCTGCAAAAACCAAGTTTTATAATCAACGAGGCTTTCACAGTGATTTCTGAGTATTCAACGAGACCATTAGCTGCAAAGTTCTTTTATTTTTCTCATTTACGTTGAATTATTTTTACTTATGCAAGCTCTAATCTTTCAGAAGTAGCTTTCTGATAAAATGCCACATAATTTCCTTCTGTGGAGTCATTTTCCCAGCTGGCACAGAATAACATCCATTACAGAGTACATTTAATTTGCACAGTGTGTGCAGACACCCACACATTCAGATATTTCTTTAAGTGTTTGTTTCAACTCACCTATTTACAATTTTATGAACTTCAGTCTTCCCATCATTCTTCGGATGTTCTGGACTGACAGGTGGAGAAGCACTGAGCCACTCCTGTGCTGACAACGTGTTATCTGGAGACAGATCAGTAAATAATGGATCTTCCTCCAGGTCTCTGTGAGATTATATTAGACAAAAAACATAATCATTGACAGAACATTATGGAAGGCAGGAATACCTCTGTGTCACAAGGCATGCTTCGTGGTTTTCTTCTCTGAACAAACAGGATGTTTCCCAGAACACTACCATATCCATACCTTACTACCTAGTTAATACACAGAAATACCAACTGTTACAATACCCAACATTCTGAACAGAGGAGACATTTCTAACTCATACAAAACCACTGCATTAAGTCACTTAAACTCTGTAGCCACAGTTTTTAAATGAGAGAGAGTTATACTCAGGAAGTATTTAAATTATTTTAGATTACTAAAATAGCTGGTGTGGCAAGTCCTTACCCTTCCACTGGTAAAAAAATTAGTTAGCAGTCACACAGGATATTTAAAAGGATTTTACGTAAGGTTCTAGAAAAGTTCTTCCATCAAGAAATGGTTTAAGAACATAAATATAAGCAAGGCACCTACGTGACTGACTTCAAGAATAATCTCACTGATTACAATACAAATACACATAGACTTAAGCTAGGTAGATGCATAAGTAAATTGATACACAAAAACCTTTGAGTGCCTATTGTTCTGCACAAAGGCTTGTGGTAATTCTAGTTTTTCTATTCCTGTTCTAAGAATTTACATAAGTTGCTAATGTAATAATTTCTGCATCACTTTACGGATATGGATTAATACACAAGAGCACCCAAGTGCTATCCAGGCTCACTTTTCTTTCAGTTACTAAAAAAACCCCCGTTTTGTTCTAAAAATAAGGATCCAAGTTAGCTGTTGTGCAAATTTCCCTTAACAATGAAACTTACACTGCTCCAGCAATCTGTCCATTCTCTACCACATCTTTATCTTCTTGACAGAGGGGCTTGTATTCCATATAGTTTCTTTCTTCCAAATTTCTCAGAACCAAATTATAAAGGATGTGCTCATTGGGTTTTTGCAATAGGTGCTCAAACATTCGTAAAGTCATTATGCTGATCTGCAATATAAAAAGTTGACTTCAATAAACTGCTGCACTGCTGCCCTATGGTTTTGATCTTATATCTGGTTTGTACATCCTAGAACACTGCAATTACTTATTGACATTACAGAGGGAAGCAAAAATCATACAAAAAAATTAGGTAACTGTGATGCTGAATGTGGTATAAACATGGATGAAGAGTTCACACGCATCTGAAAATCAATATGGGAATGTATTTTTTTTCTGTAAAACAAAAACCTGTTCTGAAATCTGTCAAAATAACATATAGATAACACAAAGAACATACAGAGATCTCACAATGTAGCTTTTCATATGACAATCAGATCCATGCTGGAAGATGGTTATCATTGTGTAAATGAGACACAGAACAAGACTTAAAAGTTAGTAACAAATACCCAGAATAAAAGAAAGTATTACTGGGATATTGTGACTAGAACTACAGGCTAAGATTTTTACATGGAGATATAGGCTTTTAAAAGGAGACTGACTTTAAGCAATACAGAGATAATTTTAAAAGACAGTTTAGAGTGCTTAGCTTTGCCAAGACAACTAATTTATACAGATAACTCATTCTGACAGGGTGAGCAGGAAAGCGTACTGAAAAATTGATATGGGAAGGCATAGGTCTGTATTTCATACAAGCTTGGTTTTTATTTGAAAAAGTAGAGTGGAGGTTGTTTCAAGGAGAAAATGAAACAAGCAGCTCCTGAGGAGGGATTTTACTGCAGTAAATTATTTTAACAATGTTTACAGTGTGTAAAGAGTTTTAAGTAATTATATCATCTTTTAATTGGTATTGTGTATATTCTCTGACCACACTTCATCTAAACCCCAAATCTATATCTTATAACACAGAATTGACACCCCATGGAAAATAACAGTGACACAACATTTAGCAAAGCACAAATTAAAATGCAATTAGACACTGAGTTTGCTCTATCTTACAGGTGAGCAAGTCTAACTAGATTAGAAAATTTAGAAAAGAATCTTTAGTAAAGGTTACAATAAGCTAGGTGGAGAAAACAGCTTGACTTCCATTTTCTAAAGGGAATTTGTGAGGCAGTCAGAACTCTTTTTCTTGGCAAAAAAATTTAGCTGACACAAATATGAAAAGTCCTCACAATGGTGTCTTTACAGACTCTCCACCAGCCAGCAGACTGCGTGAGTAGCACTTCTCACCTCGTCAGAAATATGATCACAGTGCTCGATTAACCTGTGTCTCAATGGATGCCTGTTGATGTCTGCCAAGGTTTCTGGGTCTCTGTGTTCTCCAAGTATAAAATACACAAGTTCCTGCAGCAGGACATCGGAAGTGACCTGACGAACGATGCGGTGCAATAGTGCAGTTGATGTGAGGATTCCGATCTCTGAACTGAACAAAGTATTTCATATCAGACACGTAATGGATTTCAGCTGAAAAAAATCAGCTCGATTCAGATTCCGTTCTCTGTCTCGTAGGATGCTACTCACGTTTGCATCAGCTGAGGTTCCATAACATCAATGAAAAATCGTTCCCGCACAGCTTTCGCCATAGCAACAGCAGTCATCTGAAACAAAAGTACAAAATGGTGTGTCTCAAACTCAGAAGCTAAGAAAGAACTGGAACTACTTATTTGCTGAATATATTTGTATCATCCGAACGTATTTCGAACCTTTTGTGCTTCTTTGATGAGCTGATCACAGTAGTCAAACCAAGAAAGAAACGAAATCAACGCTCTTTTCCCTGGAAAAGCAGATGCATCTTCTTTGTGGCTATAGGAATCCAAACTAGATAACACAGAGAAAAATATTTATTTCGTCTGCAAGTAACTGGAGAATCTTGGACTTCATTCTTAGTGAAACTAACAGAATAATCAATGACCTACTTGTAGTGAAGGGAACATTAAAAAGGCTTTTCTGCCAATTTCTACTAATCTGGCAGTGCCATCATTACACAGGTGTTCAGAGACATGCTAAAGGATGCAAAGTATGTACAGCAGCAGAACTCTGGTTAAGTATTTCTGCAGTCACAAGGGAAAACTGATCACCAAGTCTGGTCTCCCAGGAAACACAGACCACAGAAACTGAATCAATAACTCCCGTAGTCACAGAACCATAAAATGAAGGCAATTGTTCTTCTCTACTCTGTAAGTAACCTCAAGCAAGTCCAGCAAAACCACACAGTGCATACCTGAACTAGATTGTATTTTTCAGAAAAAAGCACGTTATTTCAACTTAAGGGCTCTAAGAATAACATATAAACCACTTTCTTTGGTAAAGCACTCCAATCGTTATTTATCCCACAATTCAAAGTTGTGGTTTTCCCCCTTCTAATTTCAAACTCCAACCACCAGAAATTTTGGTAGACGTTCTGCAAATACCTACTTTTTGTCTCAGTACTAACAAGTTCATGAGTAATTCATAGTAAGGTGAATGGGAAAGAGAAATGTTTAGGCAATCTAACGTGTAAGCAGTTAGGATGACAGGCATGTATCTTCTGCTTCATGCTGATGAATCATGCAATATCTCTTTCCTTCTTTTTTTTAGATGCAAAAATTTTGCAACAGCAGCCTGTTATCAAATGCACCCTTTCTGCCCCCCTGCAGCAGCTGACAGTGCCCCCTGTGCACAGCAAAAAGTTTGTGTTTCCTAAATCCTGGACATCTGCACGAGAATATAATCCATACCTGATACTCCAGTGACACCACCACAAACTGCTAACTGAAATCAGTGGAAAAATTTGCCCCCTGAGGAATCTCTGCAGAGGACTGGCAGGCAAACCTGGCCCCATGTCAGAAATCATGCGTACACTGGACACCCAAAGTGTACTGCTCTGCTGCAGCTGTATGTCAGCTCTGCCCTTGAGGTTTTAGCATGGGAGGGGTGAATATTTTATACACCTCATCTACCCATAAAATTAGTTTCAGGGAGGGATGTAAAGTCACTTTGGGTATTAAATACAAAAATAAAGTTCTTACCCCCAGTTAATTGCCTCCACTGTCTCAATGTCTAAGGGATCCAGTGACTGAGGCAGGGCTTTGTAGAGGGTGGCCAGCCTGTCTGTCAACAATTCACATAAACAAGTGCTTTGGGTCAGGCACTTGGCAGCTGCTGGTTCTGGCAAACTCACCAAAAGCATGAGGCCTTCACAGGCCTTCACTGCTATCCGGCCGTCCTGGCAGAAGGGCATGGAAGAATTAATCAGAGGGTGAACGAAGCTCACTTGAAATCAAGAAGCGAACATCTCCCAAATAAAACCTCTCCACTCCCCCACAGTGAGTGAATGCTTTTATTTTTGTTGACTTTTCAGTCATTAATGAATTTGGATGTAAAGAATCTCCCGATTCTCTGTCAAATACTAATAATGCAACTGCAGCCTTCAGGCTGACAGAAGTAGTGCTGGAGGTCACCCTGAGACCAAGATTATTACTATATCCTGTAAACTAATCGTGTAACAGTGATGAAGAGCAGTGGTAGAGCCAGTTTTCTGCTCTCAACACTGCTGTACCAATTACAGGCTTACCCAACCCTCTACATTTTCTGAAAGGGTCTGCATTTGAGGATGGAGCTGGGTAAGACATACAGCAGGTTTTTCTAAAGAAGACAAACTTCTAGAGATAGCCCAGTGCCATCCCAAAGAGAATGTGTTTGGTTATGTCAGAACAATTAAAAGTAGTTTTTAAAATATTCTCTTGTGATATATTTAACCTTCTGATTATCCTGTGTAGCTTGTCTGTGAAACATACAGCATCCTATATATATTTCTTTAAACACTCCACTTACATTACCAGCAACAAACTTAGTATTCATTTTCAAAAAAAATATTTTTAATCTGAATTGACAAAAAAAAATTATCAATTTAAAAAAGCTGCCTGCAAAAAACCCCTCATTTTAGCTTTTATAGCTAAAATACAGTGTGTATATATGCATATATTCACTCCCTCTGCCCACTTCACACAGCATCCAACTATTTCATTTTATCACATTAAACAGAAAAAAAAAAAAAAAACAAACCAAAAAAAACAACTCACGGGACTTTTAGTGAGGTTTAGNACAGCATCCAATTATTTCATTTTATCAAAAAAAAAAAAAAAAAAAAAAAAAAAACAAACCAAAAAAAACAACTCACGGGACTTTTAGTGAGGTTTAGTAGAGAATTCACTAAATTATAGTCTTGATTTGGACAAACAGTGGAGGACTCGGGTGATGATGTGACATTTAGTTCATCCAGACTGAAGGAGAGATCATCCGCCTGTTGTGGGAGCTCATCTTCCCTCTCCATGTGCTCCACTCCAGCTGCACTGGGCACTTCTTCAGGCTGAACAGGCTGTCCTGTGTCTGTTGTCACAGAGTCTTGGTCTTTTATCATGTCTTCTGTGATCACACTTGCTGATCCTTCGGAAGCCATTGCTTTTAACTTACTCTGCAAAGCATTTTTTGGAATTACACAGCTGAAATCACTGTTCATCCTGAAGCAGAAATTCACTAAAAGCAATTTTTTTTTACATTGGCATTTGAAGTAGTCAAGGCTGGATACAGTAACCATGTAGAAGGTAATGGGCTGTGGGAGTGTGCATGTTTTTTAAACCTAGGCCATTTTTAAATCTGCTTAAAGTTCTCTTAAGCCCTCCCTCATTTTGCTTTAAGGATGAATAGGTCATTTACAAAGAGACGGCAACTTTTTCTGCTCACTGAAGGCACATATTCACTTGATTTGCCCACAATTGGATAGGTTTTCATTTACCTTATCGATGCACCTTTAGACTTTAGCACATACCATAAAATATCCCTTTCTAGGCCAAGGCTTCAAATTCATCCAACGTCTGAAACAGTTTCCCGTTGGAGTCACACAAGTAAAATAATTCTAAGTTTCTTGAGATTTTATCTTCAACAGGAAAGAGAAATGACAGCAGGGTACTCTCAAATTGTGTTTCTTATGTAGAAAAAGTTGAGTAGATTGAAGGGACAGAAGATACTAGACGTTAGCATTGGGCACTGGATACTGTAACAGGTCACAGAGAACCTTCTGGCAATCTCCAAAGCATCTCTACTTAGCCTGAAAAAAAGCAACTCTTCTGTCTTACCATAAATCTGTCTCCAGCACATAAAAAGACATTTAAATCTGTGCTTTGTGATACCAAGAAGAAACTCAGAGCAAGACAAAAAATCAGTGTTCTTCTGGCATACGTGCAGGTGAATAATACTTTACTGGAATCATAAATTAGACTGCAGCACAAGGCATTCTTTTCCAAGCGAATACAATAGTGAGGTTATTAATCCAAATGGTTCCCTTCTCTATGATAACACCAAAATTATTACAAATATATCTCAAGCATTAATAATTCAGAAGACTAACCATTTGGGGTTAATGCATTTAGTACATACAAGCCAGCAGGGACTGACTACATGACAGTCTCAGGCAGCAAACCAGAGCTGCTGTGAATGTTTGCTTGATCGCTGTGCATTCATTGTGGGGAATTTGCACTAAGCTTTGTGAAACACTCATAGAACCAATTCCCTGGAGAGGCAAACAGTGGTAAAAGCAGCAAACTGCATGCAATAAAATAAGTATGATTTTTTACTACAGTAGAAAAATCACTCCTTCAACATATGTATATTTTTTTTTCACCAGTGTAAAAGCATAAGGTGGCGAAGCAACAAAAATGTGCCTGTCTGAACCTTGTTTATCTATCCCCAAAGCTTCCGGAGTCCTCCAGTATCACCTCATCTATTTTATCAATGCACAGAAATATCTGATCACAACAGTGACCCTTGCCTGTAAAGCAGAACTAAAGGCTGGTACAGCCTTTTAGTCCTGGATTACACACTGGTGCTGGGACCACTCTGGTAGCAGGCAGGGCTGTCAAAGGGAAAAACTACTTTTCTCAAAAACTGGGTAATATTTTGTAAAATATTTTATCTTATTACTTCATGTCTGGACTCTTCTGCCTTTTGAAAAGCCATTGTTTATTTAGCTGAGGCATTGATGAGAGGACCTAACATATATAAATGCATGAATGCCCCTAGAAATGTGTCCATAGCTCATTCCCCTTATATTGGCAGGCGACACGAGGCAGTTTGTACATTGAACAACATACAGACGGAATTTTTCTGTGTATTTAAGCTTCCTATAGTCTAAGCATGCAATTCTGCAGCTCAGCTGCTCACCTGCCTCCTGCAAAGGTGCAAAACAGGATCCTGAATGACCTAATAGAAAAGGTTACATAGAACACATATTCAATGCTTTCTATACAAAGTACTCGTGAATTCAGCATCGACAGAGCTGACAATATAAAAATACACTTTTATATTTTCATGATATGTAACTGTCAGAGTTTCAAAATCTGTGGTGGATGATGCCATGTTTAAGTTCAGACAGAATTAAAAATAATCCTGTGGAAAAAATCGACTGATATCAAGGCTCATGAGAATCTCTATTTGATTTGTGGTGAGAAATATAAATCTAATAATTTGTAATATTGAAAATAGAAGTGAATAGGGAAACTATTGTTCATTTTATAAAATGAAGGTACAACTTTTTAGCAGACACTACATTAGAACTTTTTTAAGGTCTCAAGAGCAGAAGTTGAAACACAGAGAATCAAGTGTCCCTTTGTATGGAACGATCAGTTACAAGGAGTATTTCACCTAAGATGGGATGAGATGAGATGGGGCAAGTTTAGCATAAAATATGACTGAGGTAGAGCTAATAAGTCAAACATTAAAATGTTTTAAAAAAAGAGCACAAGAATACCAAAATAAAATTAGTACAGGGATTTTAAAGCTTTAAGTAAGTAGAATGAAGTTCTTTCAGTTCTTATTTCCACAAGAGACAGTTATGCCATGTAGCCTTACTGATTAAGCAATACAGGTGAAAGATTTTATTAAAATATAGCCAGCATTCTGTCAACACTCTATTTGATATGGAATCATACAAAGGAAATCCTGGGTTTGTACTACTCACTTCTTTTATGCCCATAAAGTCCTGAAGAAACTGATCAGGAACAGTCAAAGAAGGAGGCAAAACTAACAGATATACACATAATGCTTTGGTGAGATCCATCCATGTTTCGGTTTATAAGTGTTGGAGATTTGAGAGAGAAATGCCACATAGTATTCTGTAAATTCACCCTTTCATGCACTTGAAGGTCAGAAACAGAGACCAAGTCACAACAACAGCACCTCTAAGAGGCCTAGATGTGAACAACCAAAATATTCTACCCTAATAAAGGCCAACTCTGTACCACAAGTACCTTAAGGGGAAACAGCCATCCCAAGTTGTGAAGACAAAATGCCTTAGGCTACAACATTTACAATAATGCTGTGGAGCAACCAGGAACTAAAAGAAATGTTCATCAGCTTGCTTAAACTCCACAGCCAGCATTGTTGGCAACTACAGATCCCTTTCAAATTTGGAATCATCTGGATTTCCATGTCTGTTTTTTAATATTGGAATCTTGCTATTTTGGGGAAGAACACTGTCTCATGAAATTCTGAAAAGATTTACTCACCTCAAGGAAGAAGTTGACAAGGTATGGATCTTGTTTCAGCTTTGCACATACTATACAGAGAAACTGAATTTCTTCATTTTCTGTTGGTGTTGCCAGAACTTCACCACACAGCCGGATTAATTTCTGTCACATAAAGCAAACGATGATGACAGAGAGTAAGCTACAGGTTTTTCTAGGAATAGTGGAATGAATTATTTTTCTATATACATACTACAATTATGTATGATTATTGGCTTGAACATTTGCTCTAGATTTAGATTGCCATAAACAAGTTTTCTTTATTATTTATGACTTACATTGCAGTGGCAGTTCATGGCTCTAATCATCAATACATTAAAACCAATACTGCACTCAAGCAGTTTCTTTAATTCACTTGACAATGGAAGAATTAAAGATACTATTAGGTACAGCAGAATAAAAGAAACTTGTCATGCATAAATATAGTTTACTTCAGATCTGAACAGTACCTGCACTGGTCTGTGCACATTTATGTGGGGGAGAAGAGGTTGCCGTATTCTTCCAAGAAGCTTTGTATAAAAAGCCAGAACTTGCTGTTTCATTCCTGGAGGACACTGAAACAAAACCAGATGAACAATAACAAAAATATAACAAATGTGGAGAGAAACACAGATGCAAATTTTTCACTCAGAATGGGCTAATTACACAGCAATAATATACCCAAAAGTATTTTAAAATAATCATCTGTTAACACATTACTTTTATTGATATTAACAGAGATCAATAAAAAACGTTGCATCTCACTGCTGTTTCCTGTTTCAAATTATTCATACTTTCAGTTAATTGCTCTAGGGCAGACTTCTACCAATCTTTCCAGAAACATTCCAGATCATTACAGTAATAAAGGGAAATTAACCTGGAATTCATTTGCTACAGGTCAGCTCTCTTTTTGGGGTACTGTGCCACAAAATCCAACAACTGGCTGAGTCAGTACATACAAATAAAGAATTATAAACTGTTGGAAGTTGCCCTGTAAACATCTTAATACCTACAAAAGGTTTCTTAAAGTCACAAGCAATTAACCTTGGACAGATAAAGCATTTATAAATGCACAGATGTTCCAGGACAAGAGAAAGCTGCTGTTTTCCCTGAGAAGAATATAAATCACAAATATCTATGGGACATGCAGACCCTTGCTCTACTGTCCCCCATGCACCTCATCACATGAAAGTTCTTTCCTACCTCCATGAGATCTGATGCTTTGTGGTCCTTTATGTACCTTAGTTTCTTGCTAAATGCCCCAAAATTCATGTGTTCTACCACGTTAATAAACGCTGTTACTCGGTAAATTAATTTTAATCCACATAATTTCCCTGCTCTGGTTCACTGCACAGCTGAATGGAGCAGGGGTAGCAACAGCCAGGAACGACAACTGCCCAACCTGACTCTCCTCTCAAAGTTAACTACTGTAGAATGGCAAAATATCTACCATTAGGGCACATCTACAGTAATGTAGTAAGTCTAACTGACTGCTGTGAAAGGCAATTATTCTTTTGGCACCAGATCTTGTGTGTTTACTTCAGATGTATCAACTCACAAGTGGCAAAGTGTAAAGACAGGCTGTACAAGAACTGCTTGTACAGGAGTATTTGAATGAGTACAAAATGACTTCTCTCAACTCTTAGAAACACACTACTAATTACCCGCTTCACATGTCACCACTTCATCTTGGTTTCTTGACAAAGTTTATAAATTCCTGAGTGAGCTGTATTTCTGAGCAGGTATTTTCAATACAGCATGTATCTTAGCCTGATTGTAGGACAGCTGGTATAGTAACAGGAATTGCAGATGTCTGGTCCTTTCAGAACATGGAACATCCCAGGCTCAAACTGCTCCTATCCTACGTTTCTATTTATAAAAAAAATCGAGTAGATTAAAAACTCATGACAATATGTAAAAGACTGAGAATGAAACCCTGGAGAGCTCCATTTGTCCTTGGAACAAGATACACCATGCTTCCCTAACTGCATCGGCACCGTGATACAGAAAGTTCTAGCACAAGGATTGCCAAGCTAATTCACCCCATGACCCATCCAACTCCATACACTTTAGCTCAGAAGTCTGCCAAGACAGATAGAAACAAGAATGCAACAAGACCATGAAGGGAACTTCATGTGTGCTACACATGTGCCAAGGGCTACATTCATACCAAAGACTCAGATGTGAAAACTGTCTGGAGATCAGATTAAACTAATGCTTTAAAAGTCTTTCTGAGCAATAACGCAACACATTCAGAAAAAATTACCAAAAATTTGTATCTAATACAGCACTTTTCACCCAAGAATCTCCCAACAAAGGACAGAGAGGGATAATACTGTCTTGTAGAAGCCAGAAAAACTCCAGAGTGAAAAAAAATGTTTCTCTTAGTTTCACAGTCCATATTTTCAGTGGCGAGTAACAAATCTCAGGGTTCTGTTTTGGCATCTCCCTGGTTGTCTCACTTTGATCACACTTGTTAAAGACTGTTATTTGTAATATGTTGGAAGCATAAGCAAACAGCTTTTTGCTGGAGTTCAGTGTCCCACACTACCACCTACTGTAGAACTTCAGTCCCTATTACAATTAGGAGCTCACACAAAAGATAATCTGCTCTGCTGAGAAGTACATACATCAGCTTTTCCTAGTGTGTAAAGTGTCTCCAAAATCTTGTGATGTAGCAAATATTCCATACACGGTCCTGTTTCGCCTGATTCCCTCTCATTTTCTTCTTGAACTAGAATATCCAACATCTGTTCCAGGTGAGAAGGAATGTTGGTATCAGTCACAGGAGCTTTGTCATCTGAATAGAAAAGACGGGCAATTAAGAATTATTAAAAATATTCTCCTCACTTTTCTTAGGTTCAGTTCCAAATTTAAGATTTAAAAACATGACCACTGATTTCAAGAATCTTATATACAGTAAGTTTTTACCATGTCCTAAATCAAATTTTCAGAACCATATCTGGAAATGTAAACTGGAATATGCATTGGACGGATATTTAACCTTGCAGTGGGGAAAAGGGGAAATGCCAAAATTCAAAACGTGGTCAAAAAGGAAAAATTCTACAGCCAGAAACCAAGTTTTGGGAGGAAAAGGTTCACCTCTCAATCTGCTGGTTAGTATCCACTCTCTCTTGATAACTTCCTCTTTAACTCTCCATGTAGTATTCTCAAAGCTCTAAATGACCTTTAACATCAGCTTAATTTGCATCTGATCAGTTCTTTCACAAATTTGAAAACTAACTAAATAGTTTTTTTTCTAATGATAACAACAAAGAAAACCCAAACTGCATGCTGTTTATTCTTCACAAGTTTTTAAAATTCTCTTTATGCTTTCTGCATTGAGATAGAATTATGTCAAACTTTATGAAGGAAAGAGCAAGACTGATTTCATTATAATAAAGTCATGAAACTGCAGCGGATTTATGCCACTGGCAGTGGAAGCTGGCATAAACATGTTGTAGAGCATATCCACAACATGAAGGTTTTCCTCTTTTATTTTTTTTCAGCAAAATTCTACTTGAACAGCCATCCCACTAGCTCGGGAAATGGTTACTACTTCTTATGCAATAATCTAAAAATAACTGTCACTTGCATGCAAATGGCAACGAGACCACACAGGAAAACTGACATGTCAGAGTGACTTTGGTCTCTGCCACAACCTCCAGTAGCCTGGAGTGTTTTGCTTGAATTTTCTAGGCATAATTCTGCTCCTACTGCAGAGGACAGAAATATATCCACTCAGTGGAAACTTGTTTGTCAAATGACTTGTGAAAGTCTGGGAGAGAGGTCAGCTTTTATTCTGCACCACGTCACTGCGGGTATCACTTTTCTCCTGACACCCTGTCCTTTCCACCTTAGGAAACATCACATAGTGTTCCAAAAGATGGCTATTTAGAACCAAGGGCCAAGTCGGAGCTTGTACAAGCAAATATTGATATAAACAAGATCATCAGTCCAGACACAAACACAGATTCAACAGCTCTTCCAGAAGAAATGCAGTTGAGGAAAGCATAGCAACATTCATTTTTAAAACACAGTAGGTTCAATAAAGAAATAATAATAAAAAAATTTACAAGTTGCACAACTTGTTAAAAAAAAAAAAGAAAACCCATAGAAAAGTTCAAGAAAAAGCAACTACAGCCACATTTCATCAGAATATGCATTTTTTTAGAAGAGCAAAATAACACCTGGGTAAGGTTTAACGTGTTCTAATCTGCTCCCAAATTCACTTTGCAGAGCTGTGTTATCAAAATACCTTTCACTGAGACAAGACAGTAAAGCAAAAAATAACTTATATTGAGCACATGGAATTCATATATGTCTGGTAAAATCTATGACCACAAAATTACTTTTATTAAAATCTTGGAAAGAAAAAGAAAATCCCTGATGCAAACCAATAAAAAGGTTAACAGCAGGGACTAAATTTCTGTAGCTGTCTGTTTAGATTAAACAAAATATGTGAAGACAGAAATTGGGTCAGACATGAAAAGGTACAGTTCTCTACGTGGTACTTAGGAAACACCCTCAATCATTTTTCATGCCTCCTTTTTAAGGTGTGGAGGTACACAATATTTTTGATTACTAATTATTATTGTTGGCATTTTGATACAAGACATGATTCGTTTTAGTATTCCTTAATCTTTTCTTTTTAAAAACACTGAAATTGGGAATTCTAGTTTTCACAACAGAGACAAATCCAGAGTGCTTTCTTCTTTTACCTGAGGTCTCTATGTAGTAATGGGTGATGGCTTTCCAGTGGTAAACAAAATCTTCTTGTAATGGAAGGGAAGGTGCGAGCTATGGGAAAAAAAACAAACAAAACCCAGTTACAAATGAAATTAACATGTTTTCTCAGAGATTAAACTGAATTTTACGTTACACTTGGAAGTAAACTGCTGCAGACTAGTGCTACAATTAAGTCTCTGGCCTTTTACCTTTAACAAGGCCTACATACATTATTCACGGCTGAGCCCCATGTCACGCTGCCTGGCTTGTGAACATCAGTAATAATCTCTGTGATGTCTCTATGACCAGACAATCTATCTGAAGCAACAAAAGCACTCGCTCATACAGCAAAGCAACACTAGAAACCTATGTTTGTATTGTTTAGATCACAGTTTTCTCCTGTAGAAAAAATCATGTTCCTTTACGTCTGCTCTTGATGCCATTTTCCTTTTTTGTACACTCTGTTCTCCTCTACTCCTCTATTCCTTTAAAAATAGCAATTAGTTGCTTCAGACAGTTTTTGCTGTGCGTTTTTTCCCGTTAACCACAAGTTCTTTTAAAAGATCTTTGTTCAGTTTTTGGTGAAGGTTTTTTGGTTTGTGGTTTTTGGTTTTATTTTTCACAGCAGGCTCATCCCCGGAGCTTGGCAGGTTGTTTGTTTTTTTTTAAACAAGCGCATTTCTTATTTAATTTCTGAGAGAAAAGAAAGTTTCTTCTTCTCTGGAGGAATTTGGGATGGCTGGTTGGGTGTGACCAGCATCCAGGAATAACATGCTGCAAGAATAAAACACAGCCTCCCACTCAGTCACCATCAGCACTGCTCCTTCTCAACTGAGCTGGAGACCTGATGCCTCGTGGCCCATTACACCATAGACAGCATGTGAGAAAAGGAGAACAACAACCATGTCACCTCTTTGCTCTCCAAAGCAAGAGTTGAGGCAAACACTGAATTTGTGACCACAATATAAAATGTTCTGAGCTGGTAAAATCATTAAGCCTATACGGAAAGCCCCCACTGCTCATCAGATCACATGAATGTCTGTTGTTACCGAGGTCTAATCCTACTTGCTTGAGGTTTTTGGTTTGGGGGCTTTTTTGACTATCAAGTCCTCAAGGCAATCCTGAAATAGAGGATTATCACTTGACATGATGGCAGCAATAAGCTCAGTGGGCAAACATAAAGGATCACAGGTAGAAATAGGTGTGTCCATTTTGGAAGCATAAGGAATTGAACCATTCCAACAAGTTATACAGTCTAGTCCTTTACAGAATCTCAGAGGGGCTGAGGTTGGAAGGGGTCTCTGGAGATATCTCTGGAGCCCCCCTGCTCCAGCATGGTCACCAGCATCACAACTGCCCAGGACTATGTCCAGATGCCTTCTGAATATATCAAAGGATGGAGATTCCACAACCTCTCCACGAACCTGTGGCAGGGTTCAGTCAACCTCACAGTGAGAAAGTTTTCTCCCCAAAAAACTACAGATACCACATTTGAGACTAGTAACTCTGAACTCCTCTGGTGACTCCTTAAAAGATCTAAAAAGTACTGAGTTGTCTCAGTTCTTGGGCAAACATAAGCACAGGGCTCAGGCACCTGTACAGTCTTCACTGGGTAGTTTTGGACATTTTCCACATCAGTCTTTCCTTTGCCTTGAATTTAATGACACTTAAATTTATCTTGGTAAAGCTGTAGGGCCCAGTATATGAACAGCATGCCATGTGAGATAAGTGGAATGCTAACTGTTAATGGCCCTTAGCACACAGGACTTTGACATGCAAGACTCTGAAAAAGTAGGGTGCTTGGCAACTATCTCCACCTGCATCCTGGGTGGAAATGTGCCCTCGAAAATGCAACTAGGAAATCAAACTGACAGTGCTTATCTTCTCCCTGACAGTGTGCACCCACAAAGTCTTTCACATTTCCATGGCTGGGCACTGGGAGCAGCACTTGAGCACACCAGCTACCACAGAATAAATATCAGGGCAGCACACACTGGACAAAACTAGTTTATTTTACCGTGAGGTTTATGAGGTTATTGAAATTCAGAAGAATAACTGAACTAACTGAAGACTGAGCACGTGAGATTTTGTATCACACTTTGTATGTCGCACTTGCTGCTGTAGATGTGTATTTCAAGCAATGTAACGATCATTTAGCATCTTTCTGTAAAAAAAAAATATACCAAAACCTCAACGCTGGCTGATAAATAGCAGAAGGACAACTTTTGAGGAATACAGGCCTTTCAGACCACTCTATTTGTAAAGTAACACATGATAGATAACGCTAAAGATTTATCCTCGGCTGATGTGATTTTCCTCTCCACTTCTTCTAGCTTCATCTGCCTCAAGATGAATTAAGTGCTTCTGAGCAGTGCCAGGAAAAGGATTTCACTTCTCAGCACTGTCAATAATTTATCTACCATGGGAGAGAAGTGGGGATACAGACACTCTCCCTCCTAACAAACGCCTCCAGGGACTCTTCTCAGAGGTGAAAAAGTAATTCAGAGACAGGTCTTGCCCTTTTAAATTAAAACATTCAGTGATTCCACAGTCTCCTCTGATTGAGGACTGCAAGCCAGACACACCAAATAGAGACACCATTAGCAGGTGTGTGCACCTGTACACGTGTACAGGTATCCTACTGGGAACACATGATCAGCCTTGCCATCGAGATGTAACTCCAGCAGCCTTATTCTGAGACGTGTTTTACCAATTAAAAAAAACCAACTAAAGGACACACCTAAAAACAAACGCAAAAAACCCCCACAGACACAAAATCAAGGTAGAGACCAAGACCAAGATACCACCTTACATGTAGACAAAGCCAAGCACTGGAAGGCATTAGAAATATGTCAGCTTCCAAACACTTGCTTGACATTCTGTAACCCTACCAGAACAGGTAATTCTAGGATGAAGCTGTAATTTCTATTTTAGGATGAGTTATTAGCTACCAGCTGAGATGAAATACAAGTCACAGTCGCCAGCATGAACAACCACTCCATTGTGTAAGTACACAGACTTGTCTAGAGATTCTGAAGCAAACCAAAATTCATTGCGAAGGCCATTAATTCCTGCTACTTGTCTAATTTGAAGGAATTACCATAAAAGTACAGTTATTTCTCACCATTTTACTAGTCTTGATGTAATTACCTATGTTCTTACTAATTTGAGCTATTGATTCCTACTCTCAAAGCGAAGTTCTCTTTCTGTCAGGGAAAAAAACCAACATCTTCAAGACTGCAGTGTAGGTGTTGGTATATCAAAACTCAGTGAACACTACTGAAAATCAGCCCATTTGAGCAGATATTCATTAGCTCTTCCATCTGGTGCCCAACTCCAGCAGTTTGGCTTCCTGGGATTGAGCTAAACTTAACACATGCTGCCTTACCATTCTGGTGACAATACGTAAACAAAGATCAAACCCCAATCCCTCCAGGAAAACTTGTTCTCAGGAGAACTAGAGATCTTTGACCAGAACTACTGTCTGCTCATTACAAAACCTGTCCAAAATACAATTCCACGTAGTTTTTAAAAGTATATAAAATTTGTGTTTAGGCAGGAAAAAAAGTAACACCAAGGGCAAAGACATTTAGAAATATTCAGTACTGAACAGCAATTCTTTTGTGCATGTATTTTTCATGTATGCTTTTCCGAAGTGCAATTCAATACCGAAAAGAATGGAAACATCAGAAGCTAGTGATATGTTTCAGACAAGCTCAGTATCAGTATGTTTTGGACAAAAAGAGAACACTGTATAAAAGAATAACAGGTACTGTCTGGTCAGATGCCAGAGTAAAAAAGAAAACAGAAACTGGGTCAAAGAGAAAGGAAGGGGAAGTGCACACACTGCCCTGAGTGAAACAAGGAAAACTACAGCAGTCACTTGATGTTGTTCTTCAATCTTACCACTGCACCAGTGTGAATGTCTGGGCTGACAGAAAATGTGTAAAAGGACTAATGCTTGAAGGTTTATTTGATCTTCAGTTGATGGATGCACAGAGTTTATAATGGCCACTGCTTTCACATATAAAATTAAGGCTGCAGATGCTTTCAAGCCATGCATTAAATTTTGTCATCATAATTTGTTAAAGCAGCACAACATTAAAACAACGAGTAATGTGAGGTCATTACATTAAATAAAGTGGGTTCAAGAAGAATAAATTCTGTTCTGATCAGTTATGCAGTTCATGATTTTGGAGCAATGCCTACACCAAGTGACTCGGTTTCTTTCAAACCTGAGTTCCACCTCAAAAACATTAACAGAAAAGAAGCTACTTAAAAGTGTGTTAAGCTCCCAGTGTAAGAGATATAGTAGGCTGGTAGAAAGGGGGTCTCACGAATGTGCAGCAGTCACCAAAATCTTAATTCACTCCCTGGTACCAACAGAGAAATGCAAATATACTTGTCTGACAGCAAATTGAAAAATTCAAAACGACCAAAATTATATTTCTCCTGCTCAAGGCACACAGCTCAAAAACCTCCCTTTGAGTTGACACTTAAGATGATACATCTAAAAGCCAAAATCAAAAACAAACAAAAGCCCTTTGAACAGCGACTGGCCACTTTACAGACAAGCTATTTTGTCCAGGGAAAGATGAGTGAAGAGCACAAGATAAGAGAAAAATAAGTCTAACTTGCTGCTTTGTTACTGTACACTACATTCTATGGTTGCTGTGAATGTAGCACTCATGGATAGCCCTTGGGGATAAAAGTATATCAGAAATGCATAGCAAACAAACATCTCGAGGACAAGCCATACATAAACTGTCACAGATTGAATAATATCCACCCCATAAAGCAACAGCATTTCTGTTTTGCCCTGAAGTGAGGTAACAGAACAAGGACTGCAGTCCTGTCCACCATTCTTACTAACTCAACCAACCCAATTTAAGGGTGCTCTGTTAGCACAGTAACACAGTGATGCTTGCTCATCTGGATGCTGCAGAGAAACCCAGAAAGCGAAAAAATACCTAAAATACTGGCAGGGTTGACATAGGAGGGGGCAAAAACTAGAATTCAGTTGTAATGAAAAACCAGGAATACGATTTCATACACCTGGGCAATTTAGGCAGAAAAAATTGAAAGTTTTGGGTTATTCAAGGTAGAATTATAGAATTATAGAATCATAGACTGGTTTGGGTTGGAAGGGCCCTTAAAGACCATCTAGTTCAAATCCTCTTGCCATGAGCAGGGAACCTTCCACTACATCAGGTTTTTTAAAGCCCCATCTAGCCTGGTCTTGAACACCACCATATTCTGGGAAAAATTCCTGGTATGAAAAAGTCTAAATAAAAAGCAGCTGATCCCTTATCTTTGCTTCAGCACAGTCCTGTCACAAAGGCAGTCAACAGAAGAGTGATACATTCACAACAAGTAAAAGGCAAATACTGCCATGTCTATCAGACTGTCAACCTTTGGAACTCATTGTCAGGAGTTCAGAGGGATGGCACAGTGAGGGTAAGATAGCAATGATTATCTAATAGCATAGTAACTTACTGTTTAAATGCATCTCTCTAAAGCCTGTAGGCCTGTGGGCCCTGAGGCAGGGCAGGAGCATTACGTAAGTGATGTGCAGGAGAAAGGACAGGGGAGAAGGGCTACACCAACCACTCTGATTTAAAGTAGTCCCACGCGTGAAATCTAAGCCCAGGCTCTTCAAGTGTATTTAAGTGTCCAGCTCAGTGAAAACTGTTCAACTGCAACTGAATTCCTATGGGAGGCAGGCATCCAAAACGTTTGAGAATTGATATCTTAGTAACCAGTTCCATTGCTGATACTCAGGGTTCAGAGTCCACTTGGGGCTGCACAAGCTACACTTGCTCCACAGCAATAACAGCAATTCTCTAGGTTATGAAAACAGCAGGCAGCATCAAAGTGCAGTTATCTAATATTTAGGGTTTACCAGTTTTCATTTTCAGCATAGCAAAGCCAAGCATACTTTCATTACAGACAGAATGAAACAACAACTTTAAGTCACATACAGCCCCCAAACTGGTGAAAAATTTCTGTGTCTCAGATAGTCTTGAATTGGTGAGTCAAACTTTCTAGATTCAGAAAGAAACATTCTTAATATCCTCTTGCTTTCGTAAGTTCATATTTCATTCCCAGTGTGTGGTGCTCAGTATTTGTCACAACCCTGTAAATGCAATTTAGTGCAGTATTTGTTATCAGGAGATCCATCACAGTGGTGGTAGCAGAATGAGGCAATTCTGAGGGACACCAGAGTTCAGCAAGGACAAATAACATGTTGTTTGATAGCACTCACTTGCAAAATGATGGTATCAATCTGTTTCTACATTTTGGTTTTCTTTTTCTAATTATAAAAGATTGTCCAGTCCTTACCACCTCTACCTTTCTCCTTTTCCATTCAGCTCATTTGTTTTTCCTATTTTTTTTATGGTTCTCAAATAAATGCAGTTCTTTTTGTTTCTTTTTGCGCACATCAATAATGTAAGCATTCTTCTAGGAATAACTTCTATTAGATCTCTTGAATTGGTAGTCCTGAAACAGTAACTTCTCCTCCACTCCTGCATCTCTCAGTCATCCGATCTTACTCAAAATGTGGCACAGCTCATCATAACAACCTTTCTTTAGACAGGAAGGCACTAATTTCTGTTTCCCCTCCAAAGAAAGCACTGTCTATTGAAGGCATTCTCATGTGGTCAGAGTGTTGTCAAGTAAGACATTTCGTCATTAGTTAAAACATTTCTTTCCAAATGCCACTTTACCACTAAAAGAGCAAAGTGCAATTAATTAATACATGCCTAGCTTTTAAACCTGAGTACTCCTACAGAACCACAGACACACATAAAGCCAAGCATGTGCTCAAGTGCAGTATCGAAGCATACGTTAATGCACAAAGCATACGTTAATGCACAAAGGCTGCCCCTTACTTGAGGCAGCATTTGGCATGCAGGCTCTTCTTACAACCATTAGGATTTAGCCTGCAAGCTCTTTTTGCAACCATTTGAACAATTTTTCTCCAACACTCTCCACCATCACTCCCAGCAGTATTTTCACCGCAAGTTTTAGCACCTCTTCACACTCAAGTCTCGCAGGTGTGCTGGCTTACTGGGAGAGGCGCTGAAAGGCAGGGAATCACCACCACGACCCCGCCTCGGCGAAAAGCAAACAAAAATAAGCGGTGTAGACAGGCAGAGCCGAACGCGGCCTGCAGCAATGGCAGCTCACAACCAGGCCCCGCTTCCTCTGCCCAGCACAGCTCGGGGCACAAACACAGCCCCGGGAGCCCCCGGCCAGCGGGAAAATAAACCAGAGCTGAAAAACGTCACTGGCAAAGTGACACCGTCCCGCAGAAGCACCGGAGACAGCGGCTATTGTCTGCTGGCCGCTACAATATGAAAATCCGGAGGAGCTTCCTGATTCACCTCCTATATTGTTTGTCTCGTCGAAAGGCACAGGCCGAGTGAGGGCCGGGCCTGGGCTGCCCTCGGGCGCGGCAGTGCCCGGCGGTGACCGCGGAAGCAGAGCCGGGGCCTCCCGGGCAGCGGCCGCTCCGTCCTCCCCCGGCACCCCCGGCTCTACACGGCCGCGCCGGGGCTATTCGCTCCCTCCCCGCGCTCCCCGCGGAGCCTGCCCGTCGGCCTCCG
>VXAY01002479.1:1042071-1055549 GCA_013399855.1 Oxyruncus cristatus
GGCTGCCGAGGCTCCGGGTGCCCTGCAGGGGCCGCCACCCCCCGCACGCCGCCCGGCCCTGCCCGCCCCGCTCCGCTCCGCCCGGAGCGCCGCGTTCCGCCCGAGCCGCCTGTGCTGGGCTGGGAGCCGACACCGAGCCCCGGGAGCCCCGAGCCAGCCCCCGCCTCTGCAGGCAATTCCCGGGCAGGGAGGTGAATCACAGAATCGATTAGATTGGAAAAAACCTCTGAGATCATCGAGTCCAACCTATGACCCAACACCACCAGGTCAAGCAGACCATGGCATCAAGTGCCATGTCCAGTCTTTCCTTGAACACCTCCAGGGGCGGTGACTCCACTGCTTCCCTGCACAGCCCATTCTAATATCTAATACTCCTTTCTGTGAAGAAATTCTTCCTAATGTCCAGCCTAAACCTCCCCTGATGCAGCTTAAGGCTGTATTCTCTTGTCCTGTTGCTTGTTGCCTGGGAGAAGAGACTGGTACCCAACTTGCCACAACCTCCTTTCAGGTCATTGTAGAGAGTGATAAGGTCACCCCTGAGCCTCCTTTTCTTCCGACTAAATACCCCCAGCTCCCTCAGCCACTCCTCATAGGACTTGCGCTCCAGTCCCTTCCCCAGCTCCATTGCCTTCTCTGGACATGCTCCAGTACCTCAATGGCCTTCCTGAATTGAGGGGCCCAGAGCTGGATACAACATTTGAGGTGTGGCCTCCCCAGTGCCAAGTACAGGGGGATAAGCCCTTCCCTGGTCCTGCTGGCCACACTATTCCTGATCCCAGCCAGGATGCTATTGGTTTTCTTGGCTGCCTGTGCACACACGGGCTCAGCTGAGGGGAAGGGGCATCTGCCTTTGCTGTCCCTGTGCCCAGATGCTGCCATCAGGCTCCCACAAAGGTCTCTGGGGCTACACGTGCCCCTCAGAATCATGAGGGTGAGGAGACAACCGCCTCTACCCGCCTGCCAACATGGTACATGTATGGAGCAGCCCTGGCATGGATGGTGGCCAAAGGCCCAGCTTGCTCTCTGCTGGAACATTTTGGGTCAGTCACTGTCCACAAGGACGGTGAGATCCTCAAGGATACAATTACATGCCCAGCTCTCCACAAAGCAGCACAAGAAGGATAAGCTCCAAAAGTCAGTGACAAGTGATGGAGTCACCGCCAAATGAGTGGGTGTGGCACTTTGCCGTATGGTTTAGTGGTCATGGTGTAATGAGGTCAAAGGTTGGACCTGAGGATCTTGGAGGTCTTTTCCAACCTTAATGATTCAATCTTGTCGCTGCTGGGTGAGAGGCAGGTGGAGTGAGTGGCATGGTCCTGTCTAACTGCGGTTAGCCCGGGGCTTACAGGGTGCCACAGCTAAGAGGGCTTGTGCAATGTGCACATTACCCACTTCACTGGATGGGGGGGTGTGTGTGTTTATTTTTGTTTGTTTGTTTGTTTGTTTTCCAGAGAGAAAGAGACAAAGAGGACTTTATTTCACCTCTAAACCAAATACTTCAAAAAAAATGGCAGCATCCCTACCATTTTCCAGTGCCATGCAAAAAGCAGAGGTAAGGTGGGCTGAGCAGAAGTTATGGATGTAACTAGCAAGCGGTGTGATGTTTTGGGAACAGCTGCAATTTATAGGATAATATTTGGGCACTGGGCAAATGGAAGTAGGAGAACAGGATTGCTTTGGCACGGCAGAGAAGAGTCAAATGTTGGGAAGGTGACAGACCAGTAAGGGAAAAGGAAGAGAACCTGAAGAAAAGCTGCCTCATTAATTTTTGGAGATGAATGAACACCAACTTCCTCATATGCTGGGAGAAAGCAGAGAGAGATGAATCCAAAGACACAACAAAACTACTATTTAACTTCTGTTCTTTAAATTGTGTCACCTGGGAAGTCAGACTATGACTGTTGACCCTGTGATAAAGTCTTACCATGATTCTGCTGTACCGATTGCTGTTACTACCTCTGGGCTTTGCAGGCACAGAGAGCTACAGTCCAAGTACTCTGTGGAAGTAAATAGTAGTTGTATGTGGACACCTCTGCTGCAGAGCCAGCTATTTCCTTCTCAAAATCCATACATATAAAATAACAAGAATTTAAAAGGTGTTACCTGTTGTGTTTTTAAAATCTGCTTACTCTTGGTTTGTCAAGTTATATTCTATAGATGTTCGTATAGAAATGTAAACTTTCTGTGTGGGTAGTCACATGATGAAACATCTGTGTTTAGGTAATTATTAACTGGACAGATGCTGCGTTTGGAAGGTGCCTATCTTCTATCATTTAACATTAAAAGTTCTGTTAGACTTTTTAAGTGTGGTCTAGGAGGCAAACCCTTCTTCAGATGAATTTAAGTGTCCTCGACTACAGTATTGCAATACATCCAGATTATTATTAATCTTTATGTATATTTTAGTATGTAATACTTAGCTATTTATGTTATTTATATTGTTATTTTTATATAAGTACAGTTCAAGTGTTACTTTCAGCCTGCCTGTATGGTTTTTATTTAAGATTTGTATGCTTTCATTAAAAAAATAAAGATGAGTTGCATTTTTCTATGCAGATGTTTTCAGCACAACAGCTGAGTAGTGGTACAACTTTCCTCCCATCAGTGTGATGCCATTTGCCATGTTAATGGGCACCTTCCCATTTTCTCACCGTACATACTGTTTTGGAGCCTGCATCATTTCAGATGAAAATGTGGATATAAGGCACACGTACTTGATTTGGGTGTCTAAGAGAACACGGTACTTTAAGATGCTCTTCGCAATCTGTTTGTTACTGAAAAAATGTCTTTTGAATGTGCCCGGGCCTTCCCATTCTTGAGAAGCAGAATGAATAAAGAAACGGTAAGATATCATGAAGATATAAAAAGAGACAGTTTTATAACTGTGAGAGTATTCCTAAGCGTACTTAAAAATTTATGGAATCGTAAGTCACAGAATCACAGATGGCGAGGTAAAGCTTTTCTAAGAGTGCCTGATGTATATAAATTCATTATTATTTAAACAGAACATTTCATAGCTGTTGAAATTAAGATTTTAATTGTAAAAGTGACTTCTTGTTAGGACTTCTTAATGTAAAATGCCTTCCAGTAGAGGAAACAAAGAAAATACCACAGTTAAATGATTATTCCTAAGTTTATTAAACAAATTGAGTCTCTGCACATAAGCCTGCATTTATTTACCAATAGATTGAGCTTGAATTTGTAGCTATACATGCAGAATCCAGCCTGTAGTGCTTGTATCTGTTGCAAACTGTAGATATACTTTTTGAATGCATTTTTAAAGTAGTCTCTTAATTTCTCAAGTATATGTATATATTTCTCGCTACTGGGAATATTGGTTAAATATTCACAGACCAGTAATAATGCAAATCACTGCAAACTAACGGAAAAATTATTTCACCAGTGTCAGTGTAGAAGAACTTAGCTAAGGTTACATTTTGTTTGGATACTTCTTGTTCTCACTGGAGATTATTTAACTGGAGATGATGCAATTATGGACGGGCTACCAGTGTCATATCACATGCAACAGTACATCTTCACCTGCTCATGCTTCATAATGTTTCCACTGAAATAAGTACAAGTATTACTACCTATTTTAGTACCCTTGAGAGCAGAGTTCTGATGGTTTGAGGGTGTTGGGGTTTTTTTGGCAAGGTAGTTCTTTTTTTTGGGCCATACATGCAGTGAGTTAGTGTTTTGCTTGAATGTGAGAAGACGCAGTGTGAAAGTGAGGCTATTCTAATTGATAGAGCTTTTGGGAACTTTTCTCCTTCTTACAAATTAACGAAATTGTCTAGATTAAATCAATTTAGATGGAGTGAGACAGTGAGATAATTGGCTAGCCTTTCTATCTGAAAATTTCTCTGCTATTTGGATTGATGGCCTCAAGCCAGTGTCTAATGGATGCATTTGTCTACATTACAGAAGAACTTCCTGCAGTCTGGACTTTCTCTTCAGAGAAGCTGAAAATTCAGAAGGTTGCATTTTTATACCCTAGGATGAACACTTGATGGTAGAGCTATGCCCAATATCTGTTGATATTCTGGATTTTATTGTGTTTATAATAATCAGATTGACATCTATATTTTCAGTGACTACTTGGATGAAATAAAGAATGAAGTTTTAGTGGCTCAGCATGATCTCTGCTTTTTAGGAGGGCTAAAGGGATTGTTAACTTCATCTTCATACCTGTCTGGTTCTGGGCTTTATTACAGAAAGCAAGCATGTTGTGCATTACATACTGAAGAGCAAACAGTGGAACCGAAGTCATTTTTTGCCATGAATTTCTGGTTGTCTGTGCTCTCATCTGTGTGCATCAGCTCCCTCCTTGCTGATTTGCTGGCAGCACCATGTAATCAGCTCATGCAGTATTTCATAAATCCCATTTTCAGGCATTTCCTGGCCTGTGCATCCTGCTCCACATCTGCTCCTTCTGTGCAGATATTCATTTGTCTTCTGATGGGTTACAAAATTCCTAGTGATTAATCTCTTGTCTAGTTGCTTACCTGTCACATCTGCAAGCGTCTTCTGACACCAACATTCATTGATACTGTGGCAGACACTATACTGGGCAAATATTGCCTGCCCAGTAGCTACTGCTTATGTTTGTGCTTCAGTTACACTGTCTGTACTACCCTGATTTATCTTATATAATGGCTTGTAAAGGAGACCACGAGGAGGTCAGAAGTACATGTTGTCAGTGAAATGAGGCATTTATTTTCTAAACACATCATGTTTTCCTGAAATGTTTTTATTCCACTGGAAGCATATCAGGTTTTCCTCCATAAGTAAATATATGAATGTTCTGCAACAGGGTATCTGCAAATGTTAGCACATAATAAATTACCAAAACCAGATAAAATACACTTGAATGTGACCAGTTAGAGCTTATCCAATTTCACTGAGGTCTGCAGGTTAGCAGGAGCACAAGTTTACTTGTTCTTGTGGTAGTAGAAGCTGAAGCAAAGAGATTAAAGATAGACTACTGGGTTTATGCTGTATTGCGACAGTAATGACTGCAAGAGTCTGTGTTATAAATAGATGTAAAATTGGATGTTGCCCTGAAATACTGGAAACAAAATAATTGACTGTCTGCTATGAATTAGTTCCCTCAATCTTTCATCTGAGCACTTGCAGAGAGACAATTCTGGCAACCAGAACCTGTGTGTGTTTCTGGGGAGAACTTAGGTGCTTAGCCTTCACCTGCTGAGAGATTTCCAAGTAATGTTCAGATCTGCTCTGACTGCATTGTTTGTTTTCTAATGCATAATAAGATTTCATTGTTACTCACATCTTTAGATTAAGGGCTATAATCTGTTGATCCCTAAAATGTCATCAGATAATCTGTTTAATCATAAGCAAAAGCTGATCTTGATAGTCTATATGAGTTATGCAAATTAATTCGGGCACACTACTACCATGCAAGTACAGAAGCTGTCAGCAGAGTTCTCTTTCTCATTAGTGCACAATTAAAAGTAGGATTTTGTCAGAGTTTCAATTCACATATCTCTGTCCTGAGGCATAATTGAAATCTCTTATGGAGTCTGACGTGAAATTTTGGCATTGTAAAATGTCTTAATTTTGAAGCTAGTGTCTAAAATATTTACGTTGCAAGGCACTCAGTAGTGGCTTCGTGTTTAATTTTAAATTATTGATAGCACAATTATCTAGAAAGCCCCAAATAGTAGTGTCACAACGCTCTCCAGCGTTCACTACCCATAAAGTTGAGTGACAAAATTCCAGCGATGTTCTCCAATCTGTTGTTTACCTGCAAGGTGGCCACTGACTCCCGAGAGCTCCAGCTCTCACCAGCAGAGAGCGCAGCTGACCTGGTTTAACCTCTGGGACACAGAGCTGCGGGATTTACAGAGGTTCCCTCCTAGAATGTTTTCAGGGAAAAAAATAACCCTGTGTGTCCCGTGTAGAATGAACTAGTATGTCAACTAGTAATATTGCCTCTGGGCGTAACTTCTGTGTATTACTTGGCTTGTAAAAGCTTTGGTTGCCACACCAAATGATGTGACAGCCCATCATCAGCCCATCATTGTTCACTTGTCCTGCTTGGTTCTTAAATTACGTTATTTGAAGCTACGGGACTGGTTTGAGTTTATAAAGACATGGACTTACCCCTGTGGCTGTCACATGCCACATGATATTTGCATCTTTGCATTATCTTTGCAACAACTAAACCCCCAGTGAGTTTAGGAAGAGTCTTGTATTCAGGGACTGGCCCTTCTTGACAATTGAATGTGGTTCCCACAGAGGTGAGTGACCACGTACATCTCCATTGCATTATTTTACCTGTAGGTGAGGGTAGAGGGAGCCACCTCCACCTCTCCACTTTCTCAGAGAATTTCATGTTCCGAAGCTATACTCTCAGCAAAACTGCATTTCCAGAAAAAGTACGGACAGCTCGATCCTTTGTAATTTTTTCTGAGTCATCAGCCCTGTGGGAGCAAGCGTCTGTACTCGGATGAAGCCTTTAAGGAACTGAGCTGGAGGCACTACTGATTGAGCAAAGAAAATGAAGTCTGTAGTAGACCCAGTGTCGTGCAGGAATATTTCTGTTGCTCATCCCTGTTCTTTTGCCTCAGGCTGCTTTGGACTAGTTTGACACTCAGTCCTCGTGTTGTGAAATGCTGAAATAAGCAGACCTGTGTTTGTAATATGCCTAGTATAATGGAACCTGTTCCTGATTAGATCTTGGAGTAGTGCTGTAATATGCTGTACTTGATTCCTGCCTGGCAGCTCATGTGCCAAGTGAAGTATTTCCAGCCGTTTAGTTTGTCTGGTTTTATGTTCAGGAGCTGTTATCCCCAGTGTCTGAGTCTCCCAGGAATTCCCAGGTGCTATATATTGAGCTGTATTAGTACCTGGAGTGCCTGACTGCTGCATCAGACACCTGCAGTCTGCAGCAGTCTGCATTTCCTGCTTCCTCTTCTGTAGCAGAGACCCAGTTGTGATACTGGCATTGCATGTACAGCATAAGTCAAAATTCTGTGTTCAGATGAAGAAATCTTGGACTAACATAAATCGGTCTCCATGAGCTGTTGCAAAACAACTCGTCCCAGAGCCCAGTCCCAGCCCACAGAGGGCAGCCTGACGCCGTGTTTTACTCCAGCGATGTGCTCAACTTGGGAATTTGGTCATCTGCTGGCTTCTCTATCAGCATGACTTGCTGGGAAATAAACAACTGAATGTTGTGGAGAATTAGCATCAGCCCTAAGCTCAAAAGTGGACTTAAAAAAAAAAAAAAAAAGGCATGGCTAAATTAAACCACCTGGTATTGTTTCTTTAAAAACATATTGAAAGAAAAATATTACATAAGAAAGCTCAGTTTTGAACATTTTGCACGTACAACAGATAAATTTATTGGTTAATAGGCAAGAGAGAGAAAATACCCAGAATTTGTGTACCTGTGTGCACTGGGAAAGAAAGTTAACAGAAGAAAAGTTCTTTTCTCTTTTTCCAAATCTCTTCAGGAATCTTTCAGGATTCAAGTTATTGTAACCAGTTACTGTTACTGTCACAGTGATAAGACTGCTCCTTTGGCTGGTTTGCCCGTGTTCTTTCCCAAGTGTGTCCTAAGTCCTTGTGAAACAGCCACCACAATATCCAGGAGATTTTGTTTACATACAGGCATGAGCCTGAGCTATAAAACTGCTCAGTGCCAGGTCGGGTACCAGGGCTTAGTATCTTGACTTATTATGAAAAGGAACAAGGCATACGGCTCCTGAAAAAGAGCCAGTACTTTGTGCCTCTCAAATCAAATCGCATCCACCAGCTCATTAAGGGATGATCTTGAAATGCTCTGAAGGGAGGCCTGTCCAGTTCTGTACTTCTCAGCCAGAGGGCCCTGCAACACAGTATTCAGAATAGAAAATAGCACTGAGAAATTAAGACAGCCTCAGCAATGTGTCAGGGAGAAATATAAGGATCTTTTACGATCAGATATCAAATTACACACTAATGAACTTTCACAATTATTTAGATAATTAATTTTTTTGACCCCAGACTTGTAACCACACACAAGCCTGGCTGTTCACAGCAGAATGTAATTTATACCCTTCTCAGAGTTTGGTTCATTGTAATTACAACTGCAGGTGAATTTTCGCTTCTCATTCCTTAAACTTTTCCGATGTGTAGGAGTGCTGAGAGATTTTGGTTATAGTTTATTCAGAATATTCTTTGCTATTCTTGCCATGCTGTTCATTAAGATCTTTGCTAAGGTGAACTTTGATCAAGCAAATGCCTGCCACATCTTACATGGTGTAAAAAATTACTCTGTGTAAAAACACTGACACATTCAACCAACTCTTTACCACACCAAATTCTTTAGGGTAAATGGTAAAGTAGGACACACAGTGAGATAATGCCCTTACTTGATGCAGATCTAAAAACTGTAATGTATAATTAACAATGAAGGCAGTGTATGGGATTGTCTTTAAATCTTCTGAGGCAACCACTGATGCAGTTACTCTGTTGTAGAAGGTTGGTCAGGCAGGACCCACCTTTGGTGAAGCCCTGCTACCTGTCTCCAATCACCTTCCTGTTCTCCATGTGCCTTACCATAATGGGTCGGACGATCTGTTCCATGGCCATCCCGGGCACAGAGGTGAGGCTGATGGGTCGGTAGTTCCCAGAGTCCTACTTTCCACCCTTTTTAAAAATAGGAGTGATGTTTTCCTTTTTCCAGTCAACAGGGACTTCACTTGACTTTTCAAATATCATGGAGAGTGGCTTGGGAACTTCATCAGGCAATTCCTTCAGGATGCTGGGATGCATCTCCTCAGCTGCCATAGCCTTGTATTCACAGCTCTTACAGTACATGTTTCATGTGTGAGCCTGTGAGAACCTCATTCAAAACCTGATTAAGTTTCTGACTCTGAACTCTTTCTTGGGATCTTCCTGATAAGGATACACACATAGGGGTGATGCTGAACTTCAGCAGTAAACGCTGCCCAATGATGATCTTTCCAGACTTGAGTCTCAGAAATGAATTGTCATTTTGGCCTTTCTGTCCTAAGTTTCCACAGGCACAGTAGTCATTTTGATGGAAGAGCAATCTAGAGTAGATATAAATAGGCTTATCTGCAGGCTTTTCCTTAGTTTTCCAGGATTGCCAATATTTCTTGGTTATATAAAACCTACATAATATGTGCGATAGCATGATCTTAGATAATCTCTGTAAAAGTTTTTGGGTTATTCAAGTCCAGTAGTCTGTACTGACTTGGGATAATGGAGGTTCAATATTAGAATTTTTGCCATTGAAGTGCATGTATCACAGACAATATGGAGAGTTGAATAACATGCAGAGGATTAAGACAACTGGAATAAGAAGAAACAAAGAAGATGACTTCAGGATTTGTCTCACTCAGGGGAACTTTCTATCTTTTTGATTTTGTTTCCTTTTTTTTTTGTAAGATGGTTGTCTCTTTATATATATATGTGGGCTATTTGGGGAAAAAAAAGTTGTGTGAAGATTTCTATTAACATTTGTTGTGAGTAATCTGAGGCTCAGTTCTCCTTTGAAATATATAAATGGGAACTGTTCTCAAAAGAGATTAGTGGGAACTGCCCTGGAAGCTCATTTCAATCAGTGTATTTATGTGAATATACTGCCCATTTCTGACTAATTGCAGATTCCAGTATGAGTCTCACATTGAAAGTAAGAGAGCTGTCTTGCTTTCTTGTCATTCATGTCACAGAGAGCGATTTATTCTGAGCTTATTAAAATTCTGATTAAATTATCAGGCTTAGTAATGCTGTAGATTTTGTTTCTTTCTAGTATGACTGCTGCAGGTCTGATTTCCCTAAGAAATGAGCCAGTGGAGTTACAGTGAAACATGTTGCAAAAATCTGTAGATAATTCCCCTAGTTTCCATCATTCTTCAGCATTCCAGTATCAGCTCAGCAAATAAGGTTAAACAGGTAATTCAGGCCAATCCTGGCCATCCTTGCCATCTGCCTTGCCGACAGAAGTTTTTTAATGAAGCCTACTTCTGTAAGATTTTGTCTTTTGTTCCAAAAAGACCCTTCACTTTTCTCACAATGTCTTACAAGAGGAAACACCCTGCATTGTGCTAAGATGGGTATATTCTGTCTGATGAGTTATCTGCATCAGACAAAGATGTAATGCTGACTTTTACCTGCTTTTTTGTCTGTGCTGTCATCCTCCACTGATTTTCAGGGGAAAAAAAATACATTTACATACAACTGATTAGATCTTATTTTTAAAACTACTATCCTACTTAAAATGTGACAAACTGGTTCAAAAGTGATGAAAGGAAAACTTTCTTCTGTATATTCACACAATGGCTGAGGGACAGCAAGGTATGCTGTGCAGAGAACACAGTTCACTATTTAGGATACTTTTCTTTGAAGATGCATGTTCTATTCTTTGCTCTGACATAGATTTTCTCTGTGACCTTGGACAACATACTTAGCTCCTCAAGGGCATTTAGAAATCTGAAAATACCAATAGGGGATTTGAAAAGACCTATTGTTTGGTAAAATACGTTTTCTCTAAAATATATTTTCTCTAAATATAATAAAATATATTTTCTCTAAAAAATCATGAGGTGCCTGTTTGGATCTCTTAAAGCCTGAGTACCTTTAAAAAATGTTGATCTTAGTGGATCTTTTCCTATTGTGGGTTAGAAGCCTGGGCTGTCTGCACAGTCAATAGGAGAATGCAGGAGGTAGGATCCTACTTCCCAGCTGACTAATTCAGATGCCTCAGGTAGATGCCTGAAATAAAACAATGTCAATCACTGCTCCCTAATGGACTTCTAAAGTAGTCAGGAAATGGCTCAATCAAACAGCTCAACGGCTTGCTGCTGCTAAAAAGGACCATTTCTGTTCCTTCTAATGGTTCCTGCTCACCCTTCCTGGCTGTGCAGTTCTGCACTCGCCTTCTGTCATGTCCTAGTGTTTGTCTGAGCCTTTGGTTCAGAGAGTGAATGTAGTGAACTTGGACACAGAAAGTAAGCAACTCTTTGCTAATTAATGAGCTAAAGTAGTTCTGTGAGGATCAGACCAGTACTGTAGTGAGGGAATCAGGAGCACAGGGGTTGGGGTAAGAAAAGAGGGCGGGCATAGGAGAGTGTGTGAGCAAGCCTTAGACTGGCTTGTCCATCTTCTCTGACTCAAAATCTCCTATCTATCTGAGGTCTTCATCTGTGAAATAGTAATAATGGTTTCTCATTTCTTCTCATCCCTTTCCACCCTCTTAAGCTTCCTTCCATATTCCCTAGATATTGGTAGGATCTCAGACAGCAACTACAGGAGCTGATTCAGCTGCCCATATGCAGATTGCCTGACTGGTACTTGTGGCTAATGAAGATGCAGCTTCCAGAACTGGTAATTGTTCACACTGTGGCTTTTCTCCTTCATTTTAATTTCTCTTCGTAAGTGCTAATTGCTACAAAACTTGTAGGGATGTAGAACTCGTTCTGAATTATACCTTTTAGTCAACTTGAATTGAAATTCCCTACATCCAAATCTGAAAATTCTTGGAGGGGACTTGATGAATGGGACAGACCGGAAAATAAAACTCTATCAGCCTCAATTCCTCCAGAAACCCAGCTAAAAAGCTCTTTTTAATACATGAGTGCTGTATCTTACCCATCTTAGAATTTTCTGACCAAAATGTCTGTTGAACTTCTCTGCCACAGAGAATTTAGACAATGAATGGAATAAACTCTTTGTGTTCCACAGAAACCCAAGTTACAAATGCCTTTCCCTTCCTGCTTCCTAACAGTATAAAGAAAGGAAGTTCTTCATTAAAAAGCTAATTTCTGCATG
The DNA here is from genome assembly GCA_013399855.1 of Oxyruncus cristatus. NCBI lineage: Eukaryota > Metazoa > Chordata > Aves > Passeriformes > Cotingidae > Oxyruncus > Oxyruncus cristatus. The sequence continues at coordinate 1,053,877 of VXAY01002479.1, forward strand.
TTCCTGAACCTTCTTTTCAAAGCCATCTATTAAGTACCACACAGGAGAACCTGTCATAGTGCTAGTCAGAAACTCACTGAAGGAAGTGCACAGGAAATGACTCAATTAAGAATACCAAATCCTGTCATACTACATGGATTGTGGAAAACCTTGGCTCTTTTGGACCAGAAGGAAAATTTGAGTTGCTTGCAAGTGGAAAACTTCACTAATTTCAGAAAAGAAGACAGGGAAAGGACCTGTTTTTCAAGTGGATATCAGTTCACCGACTGAGAATAATGCCATAGGAGTTTGGAAGGAGAAGAACAACTTCAGAGTTATTTTATTCCTGCTGCAGGATTCAGAAACATTTGCAAGGGGCAAGAAAACAGAATGACGTAAGAAATATGATTGAAGTGTGGGAGGACACTGGGGTAATCCATGGCAAATAGAGCTGAATATGACTAAAAGTCTTTGCTGTGTGTGAGCATGAGCACAAACTCAGACAAACAGATGTGCTGATTCATTTTCTGTGCATGTATCACCCAATTAGAAGGTATGTGAGTGCTGCCCATCCTGCTGCTGCTTCCATACTTGCTTACACGTATGCACTCCCTACTCGGTGTGGTAGGGAAGGTGATCAGTGTGACAGCAGTGCCAGAGGGTTGATCTGACAGAGCAAATACACTGGCTGGGCTGCACCTGCAAACGGCAGTGGGAACACGTGGCACATCTGTTACTAGCACCCATTCCTGCTCCGTGGACACACTGATGTACTCTTCACCACTCCTCTTAGATGTGAGGATTTGGTAATTGTGGGGGTTTTTTGATGGAAAAATTGTGTAGGCTTCTTTGCTAGAATGAAGATGTAAAGTGTATGGTAGAGCAAAGTGGAGGAGTGTGATTCAGTCTCTCCTGTCATTTAGTTTGCATGTTGGCTCCTCACTGAACATCACAGACTGTGCTTTCTGTTTCTTAGTTCATAGTTGCCCATTCTGAAATTGATAAAAGTCTGCTGTAGTGTTTTAATTGCACTATTCTGATGTGGTCTTCTAACCTGTCATTCTTGATAAACTAGATTGTTGCTTTCCTTAACTCTTGCCAGCATCTAATAATCTGGTGACGTAGGGGTATTCTTTTTAGTGTGGTTTGGGAGTATTTGGCTTTATTAGGCTGGAGGCTGGGCCACCATGGGGAGGGGTGTCCACCAGATACTGATCTTGTTCTTCTGGGGCGTTGCAGTCAGTCACTCGCTGCTTTTATTAAGGTGCCAGGAGGAAGCTGGGTGCTCTTTCCTGTGTGGTAACGCCAAGATTTCTTTGCTAGACAAGATTGCAAGAAATTCTACGTTTGTGTACAATTTACATACAGATATGCAGGTGTATCTTTGCTGTTCGGTGGGTGAACTTCAGGTTGTGCCACAGACTTCAGCGCCAGGTCCCGAACGCGCACAGCTGCTGTCGTACGGCGCTGTGGCTCTGGGAGCAGACCCGCCCATCCAGCACTCCAAGGAGCTGGAGATCCGCCTCGCTGCTTTCCCTGGCGTTCGTGGCTTTTGCCGCCCGTGCGGCTGTCCCCGTGTGCGGCACCGCGCCCCGCACACCGTCCGTGCGGTGGCACCGCCGCACCCGAGCGCCGCCGGGGCCGCTCCCCGCGCAGGCATCGCGCCCGGCAGCGGCTGCGGCCGCGGAGTCTCC